>PVKC010015661.1:0-21320 GCA_004027635.1 Crocidura indochinensis
CCTATCTTAGACCCCAGGAGAACAGACACCGACTGCTCAGCCTAGAATCCTGAAGCCCAGATATAGAAATGACACAGCTCTGCACAGCAGCTCCAGGAACCAAATTCCACCCGGGACAGCCTGATACTGCTCAAACACTACCATGTGCCAACTCGACTATGCTACAAATGGACATAAAAACAGGTTACGGGAGGCCGAAAGTGTGATTTTGATGTTAGCTACTAAATAAATTCAATTGGATAAGTAACAGAATCCTATTCCAGGATTTTTAACCTCATATTTCATGGTACTTCTCAATTGTCCTAAAAATGTGATTCTTATACATTAACCCCTGGATGTAGAAGTCTGAGTAGAAGTAGAAGTCCCACATTAAAATAAGAAGGTAACCTACAATGTCTCCTTAATTAACATGGAGGTTGTGGGGTTCACATCATT
Source organism: Crocidura indochinensis (assembly GCA_004027635.1). Lineage (NCBI taxonomy): Eukaryota > Metazoa > Chordata > Mammalia > Eulipotyphla > Soricidae > Crocidura > Crocidura indochinensis. The sequence continues at coordinate 436 of PVKC010015661.1, forward strand.
GAAGAGAATTCCTAGTACAAAGTAAGAATAATAGCGGCTCTAAGATACCTTTGCTTAATGATACATGAACTCCAGTATATTCTTTCTTGTTTTCAAAGCATCTACATAACTGGACAATAAAGCATTATAAAACAGACATAATAAACTATTAGAATAACAAGTACGTTCTTTGGATCATTTTACCAACATTCATGTTCTCCTGGCTTATTATTTTTTGTTTTTGTTTTTGGGCCACATCTGGTGATGCTTAGGGGTTACTCCTGACTATGCGCTTAGAAATTGCTCCTAGCTTGAGTGACCATATGGGAAACTGGGGAATTGAATCGCAGTTCGTCCTAGGTTAGTACGTGCCAAGGCAAATGTTCTATCACTTGCGCCACCGCTCCGGCCCCCTCCTAGTTTATTATTAAATGCTTTATCAAAGTAAATCACCCATAGAACAATGCAACCATGCAAATGTGAGATGATTAACTTTCTTTTCAGGAATTAGGGCCTCATAGAACAGCCTAACACAGAAAGGAAGCTTTAGGCTAAAAGTCATGAATTGATTAAAGCAAAAAGGTAAATAAGTGCTAGCAATATAATAATAAATTTTTCTCATGGAAATTCAAGTTTACTTTTTTTTTTTTTTTGGTTTTTGGGTCACACCAGGTGACGTTCAGGGGTTACTCCTAGCTATGCACTCAGAACTTGCTTCTGACTTGGGGGACCATATAGGGAGCTGGGAGATCAAACCGCAGCCAGTCCTAGGTTAGCGAGTGCAAGGCAAATACCCTACTGCTGTGTCACTGCTCTGGCCCCCACGTTTCCTTTTGAGATATGAGAAATACATATTCTACTTAGGACCAGTTAACATACTACTTAAGATCAGGCTGTTAGCCTATCATAATCTTGGTTCTTAAATTTCTTAGAAGCCATTGCAATATATAATAATCTTTATTATAAAAAAGTTTTGCTTTATTTTAGACACCACTTAGACCACAGTCAGGTCCAATTAACTTTAATTTGGTTCATACAACAATTGATCCTGTACATTTTATGTTTTTTTTTTTTTTTAATTTTTGCGCCACATGCTTTGACGCTCAGAAGTTACTCCTGACTATGAGATCAGAAATTGCTACTGGCTTGGGGGACTGTATGGGATGCCTGGGGGATCGGAACCGCGGTCCGTCCTTGGCTAGCACTGGCAAGGCAGATACCTTACTGCTTTGCGCCACCACTCTGGCCCCTTCATATAATTTTTCTACCTTGTCTGAGTAGTGGTGTGCTAGATGGTACCCTTCCCACCAAAAAAACTCTGCCCCCATGGGATAACAGAGACTTGTATTTTATCATTATTTATATTTTATATTTGTGTCATCAATATTTTCTACATAATATTCCAGTTACTCATCCATGTGATTTTTAAAGACTTTAATAGATCTGGGTGATATTTAAGATAATATTGTACTTGTTTTTATTTACATTATTTTTCATTAATTCAAGTTATCATTTCAAATAAACCTACAGAGTTCATTCTACTTATCGGTTTACAATAATTAACAAGCAGGAAAACTATTTTTAAACTTTAAAAATATCTATTGCTTTCACTCTTCTCAGTGCCTCAGAAAGAATAAATAGGGAAAAAGAAAAATATTCACAACTTTGTTTTTCAAATGTGAAAACATGATCTATATTCACAAATAAGAAACTTTCTCTATCACTGGTCCAAATATGTGCTTTGTTAAGTTCCATTGTTAAAAAAATATTAATGCTTCTCAGAATTCAATCTCTTCAAGAATAGCACTTTTAGTTTTATATACCTAATCTGCTTTAGTTATTTACACTCTTTATGACTCCTTTAGGTATTGGACTCTCAGACACTTGGACTTACTTTCTAAAAACTTAGAAAGTTTTGACCTTAGAAGGTTGTAAACTTACAAAAATGAGACAAGGATTCTAGTTTATCTGAATAATGGAAATTTAGGAGCTTAGGAGATGAAGGAATAAAGAGTTTGGCACCCAGATACAGATTATTTTGCTTCTTTGGATGGAATAAAAAAATATAAAATAATTTTCTTTGGGGTCATTTGACTGACTGAATTGTTGGGAAGGTTACCAGAGGAGTTCTATGGTAATAATTTTGCAAGAAAGCAGCAGATAGAGGCTATGAGACAAGTTCTGTGACATCTGGCTCTAATTTGTATGGCTGATTACCAATGTTTGAAAACCACTGTATCTCAGAAATACTGTTTCTCAACAAATAACTGAGGTTGTATTTTCCCATATAGCATAGCACTTGGATTTAGCAATAAAGTTAAATACTGGATAACCAGGCAAATGATGTTATCAGTTAAAGGTCTGAAATTGACATTTATTTTGCTTGGTTTTAAAAGGAAGTCTACATTACAGTTCATTAGAATGGAGGAAGAGAGAACTGGAAGATGCTCACATTTTATGTGCAAAAATATTTTCTTTTTGAATCTGTTCTAGGATGGTATCATTTCTATGAAGGAATTGCTCTTACTCTTTCTCTTCCTCCTTTTTGATTTTTTTCTTTTTCTATTTTTTAATCTGTCTTTATTTTCAAATATCTTCAGTTTCATCACATAGTTTATTTCTAAAACCCTATTTTTATTTATATATTGGCTTTCAGACTTTATAGGCTTGCATCCTTTACAAAGCTATTTCTGTCTCCTTTATTCACTCTCATAGGCTATCTTTCAAATGATTGCACTCAAAGTAGATGTGGTCAGCAGTGGTCAGCACAGCAGCAGCATGAGCAGCCCATTGGGCTTATAAATGCAAATTATCAATGCCGGTTTTGTGGTTGTCATCTCCAGGGATCTTTGGAGTCATAGCGGATGTCTCCCCCACCTCTCTACTTCCAGAAGTCCTTGGCAGTAGCACCCAAGGTTCAGAACTTTCTACTATGTCTGCTTAAGTAGCCAATGTCATAGACTGATTTAACTCTCCAAACAGAGGCTCAACTTATAGGAAATACTCAAGGACATATCGGCTTCACAGTTGAGCCCTTCAGTGTATGATGCATCACACCAGCATTAAAGATCCTAAAGTTTGTGGACATTGTGGCCACTTGTGAAGTCATGTGATACCACCATAATTTTAATTCTGATTTCCTAGTAAGAATACACAGAATATTAAGTAAATTATATCTACCTGCCTAGTTGCAGGCTTCAGGGAGATTGCAACAGTAAATACCATAGTGAAGGGAAAGTTATATTAGTGGTAGAATATTGAATGCCAGAAATAAATGTATTGTGAACAATTCTAAACCACAGTGTTTAAAATAAAAATTTAATTAAAACTGTAAATGATCAGACTGGGCCTAGTGAATCAAAAAACACTCAGAAGTGGAACTCAGAAATTTGAATTTAACAAGCCCTCTAGAGCTTTGGAGCTTGCTCAAGTTTGAAAGACTCTGGTCCAAAAGGAAACAGGAAGAATATGGTATATTATGTTAGGAGCAGGAGTCAAGGGCTCCTATGGGCAAGTGTCAAACTGTATTTTAGGAATAAAAAGTACACTCAAATACATTATGAAAGCTTCAAGTTCTGTTGTGTACAGAGCAACTTCACATTTGCACAGTTAGGTATGGACCATACATATGACTTTTCAAGAAAAGCAGAAGATCCAGTATTTTTCTTTTTATTATTTAGTTCTTTCTGACATCTTTTTTGTTAGGCATGTATATTGATAGCAACATATACTAGATGCTATTTGGTTGTCGTTTTTCCATATTAATTTGCCTCAATTTTTATTTAGGCATGGAGATTTATAATGTTGATAATAGTAATGTTTTAGACTGGAGCAATAGTACAGTATGTAGGTAGGGCATTTGCTTTGCATTGTGGTCAAGCCAAGGTTGTTCCCAGGATCCAATATGGTCCCCAAAGATCACCAGGAGTAATCCTTGAGTACAGAGCTGGGCATGACCTAAAAACAACAACAATACAGTAACATTTCAGGCCCATGGTGTCTTTTCATATTATTAACCCCAAATTTAAAAAAATTAACTTTGCAGAGAACATTTAAAAGTTAAATTATTATGTAAAATGTCACATGAACACCATAGATTTCCTTTTGATCTTATGGCTTTCTATAAAACTCACCATAAGAAATATGAGCACAAAAAAAGATAAGATTTAACCCATGCTGAAATCTGGACAAATATTTCCAATAAGACAGTCAGCAGTCCTTTTTTTTTTTATTTTCCAGAATACTCAAAAATTTGCTGCCTGATAGCTTATATTATTTCAGCAGTTTAAAATGAATGGAGGATCTCATTTTTTCTCAGCCACTGAAGTATTGATTTCGCATCACAAGGGGAAAATATAAATGTAGGTTTAAGGTAACCTCAACCACAATGTTAGAAAATTGCTAAGTGCTAGAAATCTCAGTCATAGTATTGGCAGAGAGCACAGTTTCACAATTTTCAATGTTGAATTTAAAATTCTGTGAGTCTGTTTCTAATAGTCAAACCATATAAAAGTGGTAGTATCTCCCATCCAAGTACTACAAGAAAAAAAGAGAGTGTGAAGAAAATCTGCCCTTGAGTCAGGCAGTAGGAGAATAGGGAGAAGACTGGAGGGAAACTGGTAATAGGAAATCTGCCCAGGGATGGATGTTGGACATTGTATGACTAAAATTCAATCATGAAAAACTTTTTAACTGTGTATCTTATAGTGATTTAATTAAAAATTATTTAAAAAATTTAACCTCCCCTCAAACTGGTGGGATCAATGAACTCTTTATTAAAAAAGCAGAACCAGCTAATCTTCAGGGTCGTACATTTGAAAGAAAGTTCAAATGTTCTCCCAAACAAAGCCAAAATTCCCCGTAGGCCAATAGCTGATTCGAAAAGATTCTGCTTCCTGAGTTGCCCATAAAAAGACAGTATCACTTAGGATAGTACTACCTATTTAAACTTGTTTTCAAATGTCACTTTTGTGTTATAGGTGGTTCCTTTATGAGTATGTCTTAATATTTGACAGTTTTTTTAATATTTAACTATATACTTAGAGTTGTTTTTATATTAAGAATTATATTTTTACTAGTGTTTGAGCTTTATTTTGGCATTTACTGACTTTTCACTTTTTATTTCTTATAAATACAGTATTAGCCCCAGATTATTTTCTGTTTTGTTTTTGGGCCACACCCATTGACATTCAGGGGTTACTCCTGGCTATGTGCACAGAAATGGCTCCTGGCTGCAGGGGACCATATGGGAGATAGGGGGATAGAGCTGCAGTTTGTCTTGGGCTAGCGCTTGCAAGGCCTTACCTCTAGCACCACCACTCCGGCTCCCAAATTATTTTTATCACAAAGAATTAAATTGCTTAGAGGCAAAAAGAAGAGTTATCAGAATTGGTTTGTTCTTAAATGTTTTTTCACAGCAAAACTATGTAGAAACATTTGTTTTAACTGGGATTAAAGTAAATATTGTTTCTGTAAGAATAAATGTATTAAGTAAAATTTAAGGCATTTTATAATGCAGGATAATTACATTTGAGGCTTTATTTATATTATTTTCCAAATATGAGTAATTATGTATTGGATGTTAAATTAAAATAAAATAAGATTTCTGGGACCAGAGCTGTGGCACAGCGGTAGTGTGTTTGCCTTGCTCGTGGCTGACCCAGAATGGACTGAAGTTCGATCCCCCAGTGTCTCATATGGTCACCCAAAACAGGAGAGATTTCTGAACACAGAGCCAGGAGTAACCCTTGAATGTCACCAGGCGTGGTCCCAAAACAAAGAAAAAATCCAAAAAAACCCCCCAAAATTGGATTTTTAGTTTCATATTTTCTCCCTCTTCTCTCTATCCACCCAAACTTTGTCATCTATATATTTATATATCTGAAATATGTCTGCAACAATACTATATATACACATATATACATACAAGCATTGTTAAAATTTTTAATTATCTCTAGACAGAAAAGAACTGAACTTAATAAAGAGACAAAAAGTGTGAGAAGAATAAATCTGTAATATGAAAAGAAGTGTAATGATCAAGTAGCTAATAATATAAAGGTGACACAGATATGGACACAAATACTTCTAACCCAATATAGTCAATGCTCCAATTTGATGATAAACACAATTCAGTGATATTGTCACATGGAAACAGTGAAAATGCTTACTATTTTCATAGATAAGTCATCTTGAGCTTCACCGTATCTAATATGAGTAGTATTTAAAAAATTAAAGTGGAAATAAATTGTTATCCATATGAAAAGAAAAATGAGAAACTTATAACAGCAATGTCATTAATTTTTATTGTAGAAGAGATTTTAATATAAATAAAATTTTATCACAACAAATACTAATAATGGGATTTTAAAATATCTCTATAAACTAAATGCTTGTTGCATGTAGCCACCCTAGGTTTGGTCCCCAGCATCCTATATGGTCGCCAGAGTCTGTCAAAGTAATTTCTGAGCGCAGAACCAGAAGCAACCCCTAAATCCTACTGGGTATGACTCCCAAACTGAAAACAACAACAACAACAACAACAAAATAACTATGGGCTTAGACTGGGAGATAAATCAGTGATTAGGCATGCATCAAATCCAACTAAATCTTTCTTGCAAAGCCAAAACAAAACATTGAGAAGCCAAAACAAGCCCAAATCGAATCAAACTAGAATAGAACAAACCAAACCGAAAGTGTTCACAAATGTCTCAAAGATATATGTCATAGAATTCCTTCACCATTAGGCAGAAGAAATAGCAAGGAGGTAAGGCATTTGCCTTGCATGCAGAGGATGGTGATTCAAATCCTGGCATCCCATATGGTCCCCCAAGCCTGCCAGGAGCAATTTCTGAGCATAGAGCCAGGAGTATGCCCTGAGCTCTGCTGGGTGTGAGTCAAAACCAAAAAAAAAAAAGAGATTTCCTCCTCCCATTTAGTTCTCCATTTCAAGTATAATGTCTTATAGTCCAATCTAGGAAACAAAAGCAGATATGATCATTGGGTAATAGCTTATAGCATTAGTGAGCTCTACAAATTAATGCCTACATCCTTAAAGCATCTAAGGCCATTATGAAGCCACTATTAACTAATCAATTTTGATTTTTGGGCCACACTTAGTGACACTCAGGGGTTACTCCTGACTATGAGCTCAGAAATTGCAAGCTCAAGGGACCATTTTGGACCCAGGGGATCAAACCCAGGTCAGTCCTGGGTCAGCCACATGCAAGGCTAACACTCTACAGATGCTGTGCTATTGCCTTGACCCCTCAGCCACAATTAATTTAATAATCAATCACTGAGGACTTATACTTTTATATAAGTTGTCTAAATTAGTTCTGGTTTAAGATCTCACAAGCAAAATATTGAGGCTACTAAAACAAGGTTTAAAATAAAATGTACTAAATATTTGAGAACCTTGAAGACTATATAAAGATAATGCTGGTCAAAGAGTTGGCTGGAATTATTGCTAAATAAAAGTCATAGCACTATGGGATGAGGTTGAATTTAGTTTTCCTACCACAATTTTTTCCAAGTGAGTCACTAGAACAACATCTTGGCCCCAAAATATGTTACCCATGAAAGTACATTTTTATTTTTCTCTGGTTTTTCTTTGCCGCCAAACAAGTCTTTGCTTATATTATATTCATCAGCAATAATATCCCCAAATAACCAATAGCATACCATAATCTACATGGGCCATGAATTCAGGACAGATTTTAAGTCTCACTGGGATTCTGAATATCCTTTTCTTGGGCACACTAAGAGAATAAATGATTTCACTAACACATGTAAGACTTAACACTTTGTTTTACAGAAACAAAATGGGATAATCATCAAGTCTTAGTAAGGATGGCTATGTACAGAGAAACAATCAGGGAATTCAGCAGATATGTGTAGAATTTATCTTTGACCTTGATGAAACTTAGTCTAAACTGTTAAAAAGCTATTATTTCAACAGAGATCTAACCTTAGCATCTGCATATTAAGACAAGATGAAATTATTTCACTTTCCCAGGTAAACATTACAATTATAAGAGGTAATGAAACATTATCTTTAGTAGTAGGTGGTTATCACAATGATAAAACGTGGAGAAGCTCATATACCATGATTCAAGATTCTGGGTATATTATATGGAGCCACATATTTTCTTTAAACTGCAAGACATAGTCTCTACAATGAGTTCCTGAGTGAATACATAGGATAAGAAAAAACAAAAATGCCAGATATATTTGAGCCAGGAGAAAATGTGTCTTTTTATGCATTCAAAATCATTTTATGTGTAAAGTTTAGTGCATTAAGAAGAAGCAGAATCCGAGAGATGTGAGATTTTGTTGTATTTAAAACAATAATTTTATTCCCTTCTGAAAAGCAGAATAAATTTTTTGAGTACCTCAACTGAAGTCACATATAACTTATGTGTGCTTTTCACATATTTATGTTTCCTAAATAGAGAACCTAATGGTCCAACTAACTTATAGTAGACAAAAGGCATATTTAGCTACACTATTGATAGTATCTAAATATAATTCTTCAATTGTTTGAGTCAGGATAAAATTAACAGACATCTGAAGGTGACATCCAAGAATAACCTATATTATTTATTTTTGGCTATTATACTTTTAATTTATTTAAACTTTTTTTAATTCTTAAGAACTATGAACCATTTAACAGGAGAAGTTTTTTCTTTTTCTACTTTAAACAAAACAGAAACAATTAACCAACATTGGTTGTTAAAACTCTTTGGAAGTCTTTGAAGTTTACCATTTCTAAAATTATGGTAATATATAATTTTTTGGGGGGGTTTGGGCCACACCCAGTGACGCTCAGGGGTTACTCCTGGCTATGCGCTCAGAAGTCGCTCCTGGCTTGGGGATCATATGGGAACCGGTGGATCGAACTGCGATTCGTCCTAGGATAGCGCAGGCAAGGCAGGCACCTTACCTTCAGCGCCAACGCCTGGCCCCCTAATATATAATTTTTGATTTCCACAAAACTCAAGGTGTCTGTCATGCTTTTCTTGTTGATACTTGAATATAAATTTGTGCTTCTCCAATAGTATGAACTTAAATTCAAATATAGTTCTATAACTTTTTAGTTGTTTTAGTAGACTGAGTTGAAAAACAGCTTTCCATTGCTCCTTCATATTTCTTCATATCTTTAAAAAAAAACCACTGACTGTTAAGGTTTCAAACATGTTTTCATGATTACAAACATATGATGAAAAGATAGTACCTCCTTCTAAAAAAAAGGTAAGGTATTTCTAGTATTGATTATAACTATTTCTACATAAAAATGGTAAAAATATATCCCTGTAATTAATTAATATATTGCTTGCTCAGGTATTACTGATGTTCTTTGTATTTTTATTTTTTTAAAAATGGATAATAAATTAGACCCTTTTGCTTATTTTGAACATTATAAGCATAAAGTAATCCTGTTTCTTTATATGTGAAACAGACTTAAATTTTTTTATAATAATAATTTTGATTTTGACCAAAGTGGATTACATATTTTTCACAGTAATAATTTAGGTACATATTGACATTGAATCAGGGGGATTCCCACCACCAAAGTTGTCCTCCCTCCACCCCTGTTCCCAGCATGCATCCCATATTCCCCTCCCTTATCCCCCGGGTCTGCTACTATAAGTGATCCCTGTGTCTAGCTTGTCTGTGTCTATCTTGTTGTAGATTGGGTATCGATTCTGTTATCATTGGCTTTGGGTTGGTGTCAAAGCCCAATCATTTTTATTACTACTTAGTGATAATACAACTGGTCTTGGTACCCTCCATTGTTTCCCTCTCAATTTGAGAGGTGAAACAAGATGGTTCAAGTTATGTGGTTCTGTTTGAGGAAAAGAAAAATATAAAATGGGGCTAAAAATCACTATGTGATTCTGCTATTTTGACTTTCTAAGATGTTTTTTATTTCCTTTAATTCCATTTGTATGGAATCTCTCATGTTCTGTAACAGTTCTTTAAATTGGTTGATTCCTTCACTATGGATTTCTTGTACTCTTTGGCTAGTGTTTCTTTCATTTCTTTTACCATAGCTTACATTTCTTTTGTCATGGCTGCTTTTAAGTCCTCATCTATTGGGTCTGTGCATTTTGGCGACTTGGAAACTTGTTAGGATTTCTCTCCATATCCCCTGTTGTTAGTGTCTTCCTTAGTTTACCCATATTTCTTTGCATTTAATGGTTTAGTTTGGAGTACAGTGCCTTCAGACTTCAGTCCTCTTTTGTCACCTGTGTTGTGGGACTGGGTCCCTTCTCTGGAGTGCAGCTCTAGTTTGGTATGTTGACTGAGGTCACTAAGGTCTGGCCCCTCCCATGTCCTCCAGTTGAGCTTTGGTCAATCCCATCTTCCTGCCAATCAGTGCAGTTCTGTTCCTGGCCATAATGGTAGAGGGCACTGTTGTACCTAGATCATTCACCCCCCTCCCCCACTGGGAGTCAGCCTGTGCTTCCTTCTTGCCCCTCTAGTCACTGATCCCTCTGATCCTGGTCTCCTTGAGCTGCTTAGGTTGTGGTGGCAAGATGACGACTCCTCACACACTCCCTCTGGGCCCTCTGGCCTCATTCCTCAGAATCCCGGTTTTCCTGGGCTGCCTATATTGTAGTGGCAGTTTGGCAACCCCTGTGCACTCCCTCTGGCCTTACTCCCTGGACTTCCAGTCTCCCCAGGCTGCCTACCTTGTTGTGGTGAGTTGGCACCCCCCACATATTCCCTTCTGGTCCTCTGGCCTCACTCCTTGGACTCACCATCTCCCTGGGCTGCCTATGTTGTGGGGGCGATTTGGTGACCTCACACACACTCCTTTTGGCCTTGCTAACCAGAATCCCAGTATCCCAGCGCTGCTTGGGTTGTGTTGGCAATTTGGTGATCCTCCACACACTCCCTCTGATTTCACTCCCCGGACTCCAGGTCTCCCCCAAGCTTTAAATTTTTTCTTTATTTTAAAAACGATGTTTTTCAGAATTGCTCATAATCCAGTAATTGCTGACATTCAATTTTCTAATATCAACATAACATTCCCTCCACCTTTCCCCCAGTTTCCTAACCTTCCTGAATATACCCTTCACAGTATGAATAATTGACTTAATATTGCTTGGTATAACTAAATGGTAATGGAATTATTGAAATAAAATTAATTAAAATAAAATTTGTAAAAATAGTTATATCTTACAATGGGGTCATTTTGTTATTGTCTGAAGGTTTAATACACTCTTTATTGTCAGTTGAGAATTCTGTAGTTGGTTTTGTTAAGATTATGTAGTTTCTTTGATAACTTCCCATCTGATTTGTTCCAAAAATTCAGTATTAAAATTGTGGAGATGTTTTATGGACTTGTATTCAGGCCCTGCAGCCCAGGAATTTGAGGATTTGTGGAGCTCATATACCGACAGCAGTAGTATATGGGCATGGCTGCTAGGATTTCTGGAAGTATAGAAATATGAAATATAGGTGGCCTACCTTAGCTCAAAAAAATTCCCCAGTATGTCAATCACAAAACTTGGAGCTTTTGGTGGCTAGGAGTCTGCAGAGAGTGGAAAAGTAGTTAAGCTTGGACATATGCATTCAAATGTAATTCAGTGGTAGGGTGGTTCTGTGTATGCAGCTGCCAGGGCTTCAGCAGGGCTGTGGACTTGTCCTATCAGACTATACGGGGCCCCAGCTGTGAGACCAGTATATCTCTGAGTTTGTTCAGCTTGTGTAAAACAAACTTTTACAGTATTATTGACATAATTGTAGTGAAGAAACATTCTACTAACTAAGCACAATAAGTCCTCAACAAGTATTTAAAGTTGTAAATTTATGTGACTTTTACATTTTTTTGTGAAATTTCCAGTAGTCCTTAAAAAGTAAAAGTATTTTACTTTGAAAAAATTTGGCTAAAAGATTCTCTAAAGAAACATAATTTTTAGTTACTCCTCTGAGTTAATCAGTTAATTTATTTTATTTAATATATAAGGGCATTTTATTTAATATATAAACCTTAATATATAAGGTTATTTTATCTAATATATAAGGTTCTCATGTTCTATTCTCTTTCTCTCTTTTTAAACAGAGAAAGGCCACACCTAGTGGTGTTTGAGGGCTACTCTCTGTTCAGAATTTTGGGATCACTCCTACCAGTTCTTGGGAGGACTGAGGTGCCAGGAATGTAGGAGCTTCTACATACAAAGCATACATCCAGCCTAGTAAAATTCTTTCTGGACTTTTCTTTTTTTCTTTCGGTGATATTTTAATAAACAATCAGAATTTAATATAAAATTTACATTAAAATTTTTCCCCCAAAAATTAGGAAAGAAAATTTGAACAAAAACTTTTTTTTGCTAAATTTACTTATGATTAAAATGTTCATTTACAAAATACCTTGTCTTTAATTATCAAGTTACCTAGGTGAATGCATAGTAAAGAAAAGTTATCTTAATTGAATTGTCAAGTACATTTTGGCAAAAATACAATTAAAATAAAAACAAATTTTTGTTTTTGTTTTTTTTTGGCCACACCCATTTGATGCTCAGGGACTACTCCTGGCTAAGCACTCAGATATTGCCCCTGGCTTGGGGGAACCATATGGAATGCTGGAGGATTGAACCTAGGTCCTTCCTTGGCTAGCACTTGCAAGGCAGACACCTTACATCTAGAGCCACCTCACTGGCCCCTAAAATATAAAATTTATTGCTGCTCTTAACATATATCATTTTTGTTTTCTTAAAATGTCTCCTTGGATCTTTTTGGTCTATAGGGAAAAGCCACAAATTTATGACCTAGTTTTATAGAATTTACAGTGTATAACATCATTCCTTAGCATATTTATAATTTTAATTCCTTTATACTTTGAAGGCCCTTCAACACTTTGTGATTCTCCACTCTCTACATTCTACACACCATTCTGTCTTGTATTTCTTTCCCTTCATTTTCCTCCTAACAGAGTCCCATTAATCTCTCTAGGGTCATTTCTAATTTCTTTTTCTCCGTGAGTCATCCTTGTTTTATCCAAACATAATTGACTGATACTTCCTTTGTCTGACTCATACTTCTAGTCAATATCAATATTTTTACTCTTTCAGAATTATTTTGTATTCAGTTAGCTATAATACATTTCACCTAATTGCTAGCTGCTTGATAATAGAGATGATCATATATATACATGTTTATATGTGTGAATGAGGGTACATACCCTGTGATGCTCAGGAATACTCCTGGCTCTGTGATATAAATCAATCTTGGCAGATCTTGAGGAACCATGTCTGGTGCTGGTGATGAAAGCAGTCTTGGCTAAGTTAAATTCAAAAATTTTGGCTCTCATATAATATTTAGCTCAATATTAAGATGTTTTATGTCTTATTTGACTTGCACAATATCTAATAGGCAAATGCTTGATTATTTCTATTTTTCATCAATAAAACATAGAATAAGCCTTTTCAGCTTGAAGGCATAAAATCAGCTTCACAAATGCTTGGTTGCTTGGTTGTTCAATAATGGATACCATGAAGACCTTTGAAAATGTTCAGTGCCTGTACTCAGAAAAACTGATAGCTACATCAAATCTTTATAGATTTGGGTTCGAGTGGGATCTAGGGGTTGGTACTAATAGTAGTAAGTACTTATTTGACTCTTTTTGTATAAAGTTATATTCTATATATTAGGTAGCTTTAGATAATTTATTTCTATTAATAAATTATTTCTTTTGCAATCCATTGATTAGAACGACTCAATTTTTCCTAGATAAATATAATCATTGAAGTTAAAGTAAAATGATATAAAATTATAGAAATAAGCCAGGTTCTTTAATATAGCATTTTTTTCTCTTTCTCTTTTTTTTCTTTGTTTACCTTGCTTTTAATTATATAGAGAAGTAAAAACAATACCAATGTGTACACTGTGATGACTCATAATTAGATCAGTAAAATTTTTAGTGCAGGGGCCAGAGAGATAGCATGGAGGTAGTGAGTTTGCCTTGCATGCAGAAGGATGGTGGTTCAAATCCCGGCATCCACCTGGTCCCCTGAACCTGCTAGGAGTGATTTCTGAGTGTAGAGCCAGGAGTAACCCCTAAGCGCTGCCAGGTGTGACCCAAAAACCAAAAAAAAATTTTTTTTTAGTGCAGACAGAAATAAGTCAGATTTCTGAAGGCAATCTTTATCATTAAGATACAATTTTTAAGTTTAGGATATAGTTCCCATATGGCAATAATTCCATAAACAATTTGTCTTTTCAGCTAATTGAGTGGGAGAATATATTTGAACTCATTTAGCAAAGGATTTTATCTAGGATATAGAAGGTACTCACAAAAGTTTATTTCCCATATATGGGATGAGAAAGTGAGTGGACACTTCAATAAGGAAGATTGAAGACAACCCACAGGCACATGAAAAAAATGCTCATCATCTCTTATAATTAGGGAAATGACAATGAGATATTTTCTAACACCATTGAGGATAACAGATATTAAAAATAGTGGGAACAATCTGTTTTCATGTGGATGTGTTGAAAAAGAAACTCTGTTCCACTGCTTTTGGAATGCTGTTTGATTCAATATCTGTAGAACACAGTATGGAGGATTCTCAGTAAACTCAGAATCAAACTGCCATCTGACCCAGAAATTTCATGTAATTCACTGCAACATGGATAGTACTGGAAGATATTTTATTAAACACAGTAAGCCAGAAGAAGGATAAATACAGAATATCATTTATATGTGGTTTTTACAATAACTGCATGAAGGAATGCAATGGTTTAAGTGGGGGTTTTCTAGAATTTTCTTTAGAGTGAGAAGGAAAGAAATTTAGTGGAGGAAGAGGACGGATAAAATGACAGTCTTCAGGGCACATAGTGACTTAGATACAATGGTGGTGTTAAGAAAGTATAGAAATAAATATCAAAATTCACAGTCAATAATAATGAATTAATGAGACCTAAACTTTTACAACCAAACTTATAAGTGTCTGTTATGATTTCAGGTTGGGTAAAGGGACTGTGATATAGGCTGACCTCTGGTAACATGGATAAAAGGAGGTTGACACTGTTGGGGGGACTGGTGCTGAAGCATTGTATGTCTAAAAATCAACTTTGCAAATCATAAAGCTGTAAGTAATTTTTTAAATTTCACTATTCTTTTTTTTTAACTGTGGGAAATACTTTAGTATTAAACATAAACCACTTTGTAAACCACATTGATTCAATAATTTTTAAAATATCAAAAATTGTTTACTATAAAAGTAAAATAAAAGGGGCTCTAAGAAAAATTCAGCATTTCAAAGAAAACTGTGAAATAATTAATATGCAACTAATTCCAAGCTAAATTTCACTTTTCTTACTAGAAATTTTCACTTTTCAAATGAAATAAAAGTTTTAATTAAATACTTTAGTAATTAAAACTATAGCATAGGTAAAAAATGAACTTATCACTAAAGTAAAGCAATATTATAAAATATTTTACAAAATATCCCTAGGTTAAAGTAATACATCTGGAACAGAAATGGGGGTTATGCATTACATTTAATTGTGAGGAATATATTGTCATACAAACCCCATTATATTATATAATATTTTAAAAATATTTTCCTAGCTTACTTATGGAGCAGTACCAATATAATTTAGGTCACCCTTGGTTCCATTTTAAGCTTTATTATTTGTCATTTTGCTTCTTTTCTCCTTCCTCCACTAACTCCTTCCAGATGTCAGTTATCAATCATTGTATAAGGAGATTGAGATATTGTTCTCCATCAGAATGAGGAAGGCCAGCTGCACTCAGCCTGTAATGATCACATTTGAGTCATACAAGACATAAAATGGCATATAGCTTCAGTTTCTACACAACTTGGTGACAGGAAGCCTACTTGATGACAATAAGTGAGTTCAAAAAGAGCCAACTAGATTAACTAAAAAGACCAAAAATTTGTAAGAGCATGTAAGACAAATCAAATAACCAGAAGGCAATAAGAGAGATACATGACTGCCAGAGCAGTCACAGGTTGAACTTAACTTTTTGCATAGGGAAAATAATTTTAAGCAGCCATTTTGTTCTCTGATATATTCTGAAGTGTAAATAGCACTGTAAATGAAAAGAAGCTAAGCTATGGCAAATTTACTAGAAATAAATAGAAAATTGAGTAGGATTTCTTAAAAATAAAATGATCAGTTATTTCTACTTAGGCACAAAGAGACAGGCAGATGACAAAGATGATGTGATCCTAGGTTCTAGAGATAAAACAGAAGATATATTTTGTTTAATTAATTTTAGGTACACTCAACAGAATGATCCTTGATGGTACTCAGCATAAGCACCTTAATCATTATATATAACTTCTACACCAGAGTTTTTTGATTGGATCAGGCATCATCAACCATAGGTAATGTGAACTACTTAAGATGCCAGTGGAAGAGAGACAAACACAAAACACATATTTAAATAACTGACTTATCTTATGATACATTTCGTCTTCTATTGATTACTGACAATTTTATTAATGTGATGTATAAGGCATTTTATAATCTTTTAACTATTATTTTTTCTTAAAAAACAACTTCTTTTTAACTCCTACAAAGGTTCAATAGTTCTGTAATTCAGATTAACTCTTAACTCTTCTTCTACTTGAAGTTTGTATTAATGTTTTATAGATTTTTTGGATTAATATGTAGAAAACATTTCTAATTGGTTTTGATAAGATTAAAACATTTTATCCTTCTCCTTGATCATTGTTATGTTCGATTCATCCAAAGTCTTGATTTGTAGTAAATTCGCTAATCCGAAGAAGTAGGGCAGAAAAAAATATAGATATTAAAGACAAAGCTCAATGATTTATTTTTAATTAATATAAACTGTTACTAAAATTTTTATTTGATTAAAGAGCTGTGGTTTATAAAATTATTGATAGTTGAGTTTTAGGCATATATGAATACCAAACTCAAAACCAATCTTAGTTTCAAATCACCAGTGCTCCTAACTTTGTCATTTCTGATCGAATAACCAACATCCTCTTAACCCTGTCTGCCACATTGGCAGGAACATTGAAGATTCATGGTTTAAGCTTAAATCTAATGCTTTCACTGTTGTTGAACCTGTGCGCTAGATATATTAACTATACCATTCTCCCACATTCCCAATATAAAATGAAAATCAGATTCTGTTCATATTATTTCCCTTTCTCATCTCCTTCCTATCCACTTTAATTTTTTTTGTTTTGTTTTCTGTATTTTTTCTCCCTGGATTTTGGAAACAAGGGTAACTTAGAAATTTTCTTTTTACTGCATTAATTTTTAATATCTTTATTTTATATTCCATAGATAAATGAGATCATCCTGTCTTCCTTCTTTGGATTATTTCACTCAACATGATATCTTACATATTTACTAGATTGCAGCAAATTACATGATTACATCATTCCTTGCAGCTTCATAGTATTCAATTGTGTTTATATACCATATCTTCATAATTCTTTCAACTGTCGTCATGTAAGATGATTCCATGTCTCAACTATTGTACTCATTGCAGCAATGAATAATGTGCATATTTTCTTTAAATCGAAAGATTTACAATAACTCGGAAATTTTACAGATTCAAAACCAGCCTTAAAAGAAAGAATGAAAGCTCTAGTATAAGAAAAGACAGTCATACCAAACTTTTCCACAAAACTTTTCCACTAAATTCCATGACAATTATATTTCTCAATGTCAATGGACTAAATGCACCAGTAAAGAGACAGAAAGTGAAAAATGGATCAAAATGATGAATCCAACATTTTGCTGCCTACAAGAAGCACATCTGAATAGTCAAAGCAAACACAGACTCAAAATCAAAGGAGAGAGGACAATTATCCAAGCAAATAACTCCCTTACAAAATCTGGAGTGACCATATTTATATTAGATGACACAAAGTTTAGATTCAGAAGTTCTTAGGAACAAAGATGGACATTTTGTACTTATCAGGTATGTGTAAAACAGGAAGAAATCTCATTCCTAAACATATACACACCCAATGAGAGACCAGCAAAATATTTAATACAATTGATGACAAATCTGAAAGAAGATATCAATAGCAAATACAATAGTAATGAGAGTCCTCACAACTGCCCTGTCATTTCTTAATAGGTCAACCAGGTTGAAACCCAGCAATAATATTCTAGCTCTGAAAGGAGAAATGGAAGTGGCCAATTCTTTATTTATGTATATATTATACTATATATATTTATATGTATCCAGTTTCTGGGGAATGGAGTCATGTACATATGTATATGACTCCATTCCCCAGAAAACTGGATACACATTCTTCTCCAATGCACATGGGTCATTTTCCAGTATAGACAACATGCTGGCCCATAAAATGTACCTTCATAAAAACAAGAGGATAGAAATTGTACAGACTACTTTCTCAGATCACAATGCACTTAATTTAGAAGTGAATTTCAAATGGACACAGAAGAAAAACTTTAACACCTGGAAATTAAATAGCTTGCTACTGCACAATGAGTAGGTCATATAAAATTAAAGAAGAAATCAAAACGTTCCTGAAAACACATGTAAACGAAGATGCAAATTATCAGAATTTGTGGGACAGGTGCCCGGGAGATAGCATGGAGGTAAGGCGTTTGCCTTTCATGCAAAAGGTCATCGGTTCGAATCCTGGTGCCCCATATGGTCCCCCGTGCCTGCCAGGAGCAATTTCTGAGCATGGAGCCAAGAGTAACCCATGAGCACTGCCGGGTGTGACCCAAAAACCAAAACAAAACAAAACAAAAAAGAATTTGTGGGACAAAGCAAAAGCTTTACTAAGAGAAAAAAATTGAAGCTTTGCAAATATAAATAAGGAAGGAAGAAGGGGCCTATATAAATAGCTTAGTACACAGCTTATAAATTTAGAAAATAATCAACAAAATGAATGAAAAATAGCTAGGCAGAAGAAAATGAGAGAATTTAGAGCAGAAATCAATGAAGTGGAAATCCAGTAAGAAATATGAAAGATCAACAAAAGCAAAAGTTGATTCTCAAAAAAATAAATAGGATTGATAAACCACTAGCAAAGCTCACAATAAAAGGGAGAGAGAACCGTAATATACCAGATTAGAAATGAAAAGGTGGAGATAACTACAAATAATACAGAGATCCAAAGGGTAAGAAGAGACTACTTGGAAAAACTATGTCACAAAACAAGAAAACCTGGGGCCGGAGAGATAGCAAGGAAGTAGGGTGTTTGCCTTGCATGCAGAAGGATGGTGTTTCAAATTCTGGCATCTCATATGGGTCCCCGAGTCTGCCAGGAGCGATTTCTGAGCATAGAGCCAGGAATAACCCCTGAGCACTGCTGGGTGTGACCCAAAAACCAAAACCAAAAAAAAAAAAAAAAAAGAGAGAGAGAACCTGGAAGAAATGGATAAATTTTTGGGCTCTTATAGTCTTCCACGGTTGAATCAACATGATCTAGCATATCTAAATAGACCCATCATTATTGAGGAAATTAAAATGCTAATGAAAAGTCTTCCCCAAAACAAAATCCCAGGCCAAGATGGATTGACTAACAAATTCTTTCAAAACTTTCAGAGTAACTACTACAAATTTTCTTCAGGCTCTTTCAAGAAATTGAAGAAACAGAAACACTTTCAAATATTTTTTTCTGAGTTTAACATCACTCTGATACCAAAACCAGACATAGATACCACAATAAAAGAAAACTACAGACCAATATCTCTGAAGAACACAGATGCAAAGATCAACAAAATCCTGGCAAATAGGATCCAATGCCTCATCAAGAAAGTCATACACCATGAGGAAGTAGGTTTCAATCCAGAAATTCAAGAATGGTTTAACATACATAAGCCAATCAACATAATATACCATGTCAACAAGAGAAAAAAATAAAATCCATATGATCATATAAATAGGTGCAGAGAAAGCATTCTATAAGATCCAACACCCATTTATGATGAAAACTGTCATCAAGATGGGAATGGAAGGAACTTTTTTTTAATATAGTGAAGGTCCATCTACCACAAGTCAATGGCAATAATTATTCTCAATGGAGATAAAATCAAAGCCTTTTCTCTAAAATCTTCAACAAGACAAGGCTGCCCCCTTTCACCACTCATATTCAACATAGTACTGGAATACTTGCCTTAGCAAATAGGCAAGAAAAAGATATCAAAGACATCTAGATAGGCAAGGACGAATTCAAGCTCTCACTTTTTGCAGATGACATGCTACTGCATTTAGAAAACCTTAGACTCTATCTACCAAAAGCTTCTAGAAATAATAGATTTATATATCAAAATTTCTGGCTACAAAATTAACATGCACAAATCAATGGCCTTCTTATACACCAATAATTATAGGAAAGAAATGTACATAAAAAAAATCCCACTCAGGGGTCGGGATGATGGAGCAAGCAGTAAGATGTCTGCCTTGCTGGTGCTAGCCGAGTATGGACTGCGATTTGATTCCCCCAGTGTCCCATATGATTCCCTAAGCCAAGAGTGCATAGCCAGGAGTAACCCCTGAGCGCCACTGGGCGTGACTCAAAAACCAAAAAAAAAAATATCCCATTCACATTATTGCCACATAAACACAAATACCTTGGAGTTAACTAAAGAGATAAAAGACCTATACAAAGAAAACTATAAAACACTGCTTCAAGAACTATAAGAGGACATAAGGAAATGAAGGCACATACCCTTTATAGATTGGGATGATTAACATCATTAAAATGTCAATACTCTCCAAAACATTATACATATTTAATGCCAGGTTTTTGAGGGCTTTTTACTGGTATGTTGGGGGCTCTGGGCAGGATGGCTAGTCATAGGACCCCTGGTCTGACCACGTAGTCCACGGGACTGAGGTCCCCCCACACCAGGCGGGTCTTCAGGGCCACGCCTGCTTAATCGGGCCCTGGGGGGATGGG
>PVKC010015662.1:0-21288 GCA_004027635.1 Crocidura indochinensis
AAAAAAAATTTGCATGGGTTAGAAATTGGGACATGTCTTAGACAACATTTTATAAGTTTAGAGTCATATATTACCTAGGGCTACAATTATCTTAAGACTTGAAAGAGACTAGAGGAGCCATTTCTAAGATGGGTCTTCATCAGTCTCTTGTTGGGAAGCCTGCGACTTTGACATGTGCCTCTCTGTAGGTCTGTATCTCTGTGTCTTCATGGTATGGCCATTAGATTTCCACAAAGTGACTTAAAAGAAGATGATGAATTCTTCAATGTCTGTTATGACCTAAACTTGATAATAATTTTTTTGTGGTTTTTGGGTCATACCCGGCAGTGCTCAGGGGTTACTCCTGGCTCCATGCTCAGAAATTGCTCCTGGCAGGCACGGGGAACCATATGGAGCACCGGGATTCGAACCAATGACCTTTTGCATGAAAGGCAAACGCCCTATCTCCATGCTATCTCCCGGGCCTTACTGCATTCTGTTGATCAGTCTTGATACAATGAGAAAGAGAATCCACAAGGGCCTGGATACCAGATGAGACTTAAGGAACAAGGGTATGCTAAGGGGGTTAAGGGAATTATATTTAAAATTATTTGATGCATATACCATTTTATATATCGGTATGTGAGATATCATGTGAACCTATGAGATATTATCTCTGCTTTACGTTAAGGAGACTGACAATAAGTTGCTTCGATCATAACCTACACTTAAATCCAAATTATTCTTGTGTTTTTCCCCAACATATGTTAGCAATATGACTAAAATAGATTATATATAGGTCAGAGAAAAAATAAAAATAAAAAAACCTAAATGCTGAGGGGATGCTGGAGCAAGAGTACGGTGGATAGGGTTTGCTTTGCATGAGTCCAACCCTGGTTTGACTTCTGCATCCCATATGGTCCCTCAAGCACTGCCAAGAGTAATTCCTGAGTATATAGCCAGGAGTAACCCCTGAACATAATTGGGTATGGACCAAAATGAAATCTAAACCCAAAACAGCAAACTAAATGCCTTAGAAGTGTTATTTGTATTGTTAACGATTCACCATTATCATAGGTTCACTCACATAGAATATTATAAATGAGTTACCTTAAAAACACGAATTTAAATATGACTTTTGGGGGCCGGGCGATGGCGCTGGAGGTAAGGTGCCTGCCTTGCCTGCACTAGCCTAGGACGGACCACGGTTTGATCCCCCGGTTTCCCATATGGTTCCCCAAGCCAGGAGTGACTTCTGAGTGCATAGCCAGGAGTAACCCCTGAGTGTCACTGGGTGTGGCCCAAAAACAAAAAATAAATAAATAAATAAATGACTTTTGGAGACAAATTTGTTGAATAATAAGAAATGCAATTTGACAAATTTTTTGTTAGAACTTTTCAATCATATAAAAATTGTGATTTTCTTGAAAGCAGGAATGGAGTCATTCTTATCTTTATACCAAGCACAGACCCAACCCAAAGATAGCTTTCAAGAAGCATTTATTAATAAATGAACAATTATAAAATATTAAATTATAATTTTTAATATATCTTATATATTAACATTTGATTCACTAATTTTAGAACACATACTATTTTTATTTCATAAATAACTTTCTGGGACCTACAGAGCTATATATTATTAAAATTGCCAAAAACTTATTTATATTATTAATATAGGGCTAATGTAACATGAAACATTTTATCCTTTTTTAAGTTAAAGGATTGGAAATAAACATTTAATAAAAACAAATGAAAAGTTAAAAAAGTATTTAAGTAATAGATTTTAAACCTTTTTTTAGAAAATGTTGATAAATCTAATATTTATCTTTATATATATAGTTTATCTTTAGATATAATTACCAACCCAATCAATATCTGAAAGTTGAGTATAACATTCTTCAATAGGAAGAAATACTGTACCAAATTTTATTTAAAATTATATAAAAATGCAATATGGTCCAATGGGTTTAACAATTTGGAGATATTCTTTTTATTCCCCTTGGTTTTTGGGCCAAACGAGGCAATGCTCAGGGGTTACTCCTTTTTCTTATATCTTATTTAATCACCATTATGACAAGCATGTTTGCAGTGAGTTTTAGTTATAAAACAAAACAAAACACCCCATTCAGCAGTGCAACATTCCTACCACCAATGCCTTCCACCACCCTTTGCCTGCATTCAATACAGCATCCTATTTCTCTCATTCACTACCGTTGTCATGATAGTTGTCAGTGTAGTTATTTCTCTACTCAACACTCTTTGTGGTAAGCTTCATATCGTGGGTTATACCTTCCAGCACTCATCTCTATTGTCTCTGTGTATTATTATTACAATAATGTTTTCTCTTTTTCTTAAAACCCATAGATGAGTGAGACTATTCTGCAACTATCTCTCTCCCTCTGACCTATTTCACTCAGTTTCCAGGTCCATCCATGTATAGGAAAATTTCATGACTACATTTTTCCTAACAGCTGCATAGTATTCCATTGTGTATATGTGCCACAGTTTCTTTAGCTACTCATCTGTTGTCAGGAATGTTGGATGCTTCCAGATTATAGCTATTTTAAATAGTGCTGCAATGAATATAGGTGTGCAAAAGATATTTTTGTGTTCCTAGAGTATATCCCTAGGAGTGGTATATTGGATAATATGGGAGCTCAATTTGCAGTTTTTTGAGGAATCTCCATATTGCTTTCCATAAAGGCTGAACAAGACAGTATTCCCACCAACAGT
This sequence comes from Crocidura indochinensis, assembly GCA_004027635.1. Taxonomy (NCBI): domain Eukaryota; kingdom Metazoa; phylum Chordata; class Mammalia; order Eulipotyphla; family Soricidae; genus Crocidura; species Crocidura indochinensis. The sequence goes on from PVKC010015662.1 coordinate 2,716, forward strand.
GAATGAGAGTTCCTTTCTCTTCACAACATTGCCAGCACTGATTGTTGTTGTTCTTTGTGATGTGTGCCAGTATCTGTGGCATGAGATGGTACCTCATAGTTGTTTTGATTTGCATCTCCCTGATGATTAGTGACGTGGAGCATTCTTTCATGTGCCTTTTGGCCCTTTGTATTTCTTTTTTTGAGGAATTGCTTGTTAATTTCTCCTCCCCATTTTTTGGATGGGGTTAGATGTTTTGTTTTCTTAAGTTCTGTCAGTATCTGGTATATAATAGCTTCTTATCTGAGAGGTATTGGGTGAATAGTTTTTCCCATTCTGTGGGTAGCCTTTGTATCCTTGTCACTAATTCCTTTGAGATACAGAAGCTTCTTAGTTTAATATAGTCCCATCTGGTTATCTCTGCTTCCACTTGTTTGGAGAGTGCTATTTTTTTCTTAAAGTCTCAATGTCATGGAGTGTTTTACCTACATGTTTTTCTATATACCTTATAGTTCCAAGTCTAATATCAAGATTTTTAATCCATTAGGATTTGATCTTTGTGCATGGTGTTAGATGGAGGTCTGAGTTTGCTTTTTTGCATGTGGCCGACCAGTTGTCCAAGCACCACTTGTTAAAGTGGCTCTCCTTGCTTCATTTTCCATTTCTGGTCCCTTTGTTAAAGATTAATTGATCGTATGTCTGAGGCACATTCTCTAAATACTCAAGTCTATTCCACTGATCTGAGGGTCTGTCTTTATTCCAATACCATGCATTTTAATGACATTGCTTTGTAGTAAAATTTAAAGTTGGGAAAAGTGATGTCTTCCATCTTCTTTTTCCTGTTTTGCTTTAGCTTTTCATGGGTGTTTATTGTTCCACATGAATTCAAGAGTGTTTGACCACTGAAAGCAAAGGTTGGTTATTTGAAAAAAATAAACAAGATTCTTAAACCACTAGCAAGACTAACAAGAAAAATAGAGAGAGAAACTGGGTTAGAAATGAAAAGGGGAAGATCACTACTGATAATACAGCAATCCAAACGGTAATCAGAGACTACTTTGAGAAACTCTATGTCACAAAACATGAGAACCTGGATGAAATGGATAAATTCTTGGACTCTTATAATCTTCCATAGTTGAATCAGGATGACCTGGCATACCTAAGCAGTGCCACCACTACTGAGGAAATTAAAATGGTCATCAAAAGTCTTCTCAAAAACAGAAGCCCAGGCCCAGATTAATTCACTAATGGATTCTTCCAAACCTTTCAAGAAGTACAACTAATCTTTTTCAGGCTCTTTTAGGAAATTGAAGAAACAAAAATGCTCTCAAATAGTTTTTATGAAGCTAATATTACCTTGATACAAAAATGAGACAGAGATGCTCCATAAAAAGAAAACTACAGACCAATATCTCTGTTAAACACAGATGCAAAGATCCTCAATGAAATCCTGGCAAATAGGATCTAACACCTCATCAAGAAGGTCATAAACCATAACTAAGCAGGTTTCATTCCAGGAATGCAAGGATGGCTTAACATACATAAATCAATCAACATAATACATCATATCAACAAAAGGAAAATGAATACCATATGATCATATTAATAGATGTGGAGAAAACATTCAATAAAGTTCAACACCCATTCATGATAAAAATAACTCTCAGAAAGATGGAAATGGAAGGAACATTTCTCAATATAGTCAGGGCCATTTAACACAAGACAATGGCAAATATTATTCTCAGTGGGGATAAACTAAAAACCTTTTCTCTAAAATCTGGTACAGGACAAGTCTACCCCCTCTCACCACTCTTACTCAACATGGAATTAGAAGTGCTTGCCATAACAATTAGGCAAGAAAATGATATCAAAGGCCTCCAGATAGGAAAGAAAGAAGTCAAGATCTCACTGTTTTTAAAAGACTTGATATTATATTTAGAAAACCCTAAAGACACTACACAAAGCTCTATAAACAATAGATTCATGAAGCAAAGTGGCAGGCTATAAAATTAACACACAAAAATTACTGACCTTCTTATATGCCAATAATAATAGAGAAAAAATGGACATTAAAAAGGGGAGAAATGTTATGTATAGAAATAATCTCTTATCTACTAGGGATAAGAATCCATACATTTTATAATACAGGGGAGCCTCCCAGCCTGAACATGTGTCATGTGGACCCAACTTAGACTCCCTGTGATCAAACAGCGACCGTTCATTTCCAAGCCCTAGAGCCCAGACATAGAATGGAAACAGTTCCCTGCAACAGAACCAGGAACCAAACTACCTCTGAGAAATTCCTAATACCACTCTAGCACCAATTTGTGCCAGTTTTTATATGACCTCCTGACAACGAAGAAATGGCAACAACCTAATCTAAGAGCTGGTTGTCCTATCTAATCACCTAATCATAAGATAAAATTAGAAGACACGTCATCTTTTGATCTGTGCAAAAAGAAAGGTCACTAACTTCAGAAGGTTGACTTTGACAACCATGACTGGGCAGAACTTATCCTGGGATCAATAAGAAAGACCCTAACCTAGGTTTTGTACAATAACTAAGATCTCTAATTTCAGAGGTCATACGTTGACAACTGTGACATTAGCAGATCTTCTGGAAATATAATGAAGGACTTATTCTAGGCTCATCCTAGGATCTGTGCAAAAACCAAGACCACCAATTACAGAAGACTGTAATTGATGGAGATAAAACAGAACAACAGTGATAAAACAGAACTACTAGAATCGTAAAGAAAGAAGCTATCCTAGGCTTCATCCTATGATGCGTGCAAATATGTCTAGTTAGTTAGTGGCCTGATGCTATCAGCCACAACAGAGCAGAAAGTTTCCTGGCACCACAAAAATTCTCTGGGGTGTGAAAAGGAGCTTGTAGTTATTCCCATGACAGTATGCGTCAAGGGCAGAGAAACCTGTATCTTATTTTTGGGGGGGTGGGGGGTCACGCCCGGCAGTGCTTAGGGGTTGCTCCTGGCTCCACACTCAGAAATCACTCCTGACAGGCACTGCGGACCATGTGGGATGCCGGGATTTGAACCAATGACCTTCTGCATGAAAGGCAAATGCCTTACCTCCATGCTATCTCTCTGGTCCTGAAACCAAGGCCAGGGAATTCCCTTTCTAATTTCCCCAATATTTACTGTGCCTATGCCAAAAAACAAAAACAAAAACAAAAACAAAAACCTTGACACATCAGTCTTCTTTCCTTTTTTATTTTCTTTCTTTTTCTTTTTCCTTTCAGTCTCCTGATCATTGTTTGGTTGTTGTTTTTGTTGCTGTGGTACTTTTCAGTAGTTGTTGGTTTTGGTCTTTTGTTTGATTTTTTTGTTTTTGTTTTTTGGGGGCCACATACGTTTGATGCTCAGGGGTTACTCCTGGCTAAGTGCTCAGAAATTGCCCCTGGCTTGGTGGGGGGGACCATATGGGACGCTGGGGAATCGAACCGTGATTCTTCTTTGACTAGCGCTTGCAAGGCAGACACCTTACCTCTAGCGCCACCTTGCTGGCCTTGATTTTTGTTTCTTTTTTTTATTTCATTTATTTTGTTGTTGGTTTTTGTGTTTTTTGTTGTTATTTTTTCTTTTGTTTCCTTTTTTCTTTTTAAATTGGTATTTAAAAAATGGACTCTTCCCAGTTTTTTGTTTTGTTTTGTTTTTTATTTTTTATTTCTTTTTTTTTAAAACAGAACTACATAATTTAAATCATCTTCTTCTGCCTCATAAATTGAGGTGAAAATGGATGATGCCAGAATCAAACAGTCATATGAACATATGAACATTGAGCATAAATAATGATCAGACTTAAACATCAAACCCAAAGTCAACGACAACAGAATCAATACCCATTCTTCAACAAGCTATACACAGTTATACTAGCAGTCTGGGGGGCACAGGAGGAAGATGCTGGGAACAGGGTTGGAGGGAGGACAACAATGGTAGTGGGAATACCCATGATTCAATGTCACTATGTACCTTAAATATTACTTTGAAAGTCTTGCAATTCATGTTGGACACAATAAAAATTATTTTAAAAAATCCAACAAAATCTTAAGGGGAAAAGACTTATAGGAATTAGGTTAAGGAGGTCCAATGGGGGAGCGAGTGTGGCCCATAAAACTAAAAAATTTTTTTAATTCATTAAAAAAATCCTATTCACATTTAAAAAAACACTATTCACATTAGTGTCACAAACCTCAAATACCTGCAGTCAATATAACTAAAGAGGAGAAGGTCCAATACAAAGAAAACTGCAAAACCCTGTTTCAAGAAATAAAAGAGGACACAAAGAAATGGAGACACATACCCTGTTCATGGATTGGGAGAATTGACATCATTAAAATGACAATGTATAGGACTGGTGCAGCAGTGGAGCAATTGGTAGAGCATTTGCCTTGTATATGCAAACCTAGGATGAACTGCGGTTCAATCCCCCATCATCCCATGTGATATCCCAATTCATGGGTGACTTCTGAGTGCATAGTCAGGAGTAACACCTCAGCGTCACCGGGTGTGGCCCAAAAACCAATAAATAAATAAAATAAAATGGCAACGTTCCCCAAATCTTTATACAGATTTAATGCAATTCCTCTAAGAATACCTATGACATTCTTCACGGATTACTCCTGACTCTGCTCTCAGAAATCACTCCAGAAAGGCTTGAAGGCCCATACGGAATACGAGAAATCGAACTCTTTCTGTTATGGGTCAGCTTTGTGCAAGACCAATACTCTACTGTTGTGCTATCTCTCTGACCTTAGGATATATTTTTATCAGCTCTTTTATTTTTTTTGAAAAAAAAAATCAAGACATCTAATGTTTTCAGATTTGAATGCTAATTCTATTTGTTAAAATATGTGAATCTAAACAGACATGCTTTTATTTGTAATTGTTCCTTATTAAGTCATTTTTTAAAAAATAGTGGGCCATCAGGTTTATAATGGCATGGTTGTTAGCATAAACACACATAAGGGATCATATTATGGCAGGACATAGTTTAAAGATGAAAGAATTAAAAGATTTTACAGTCGAAACAGTTGTTACCAACTAATTTGAGTTCTTTTTCTAGTCCCCAGTGTGATCCTGACTCCTTGGTGTTCATCCTTTGTATAATCTGTCACTTTGACTTGTTTATGCAATAGAGCATAATGATGGTGAAAGAACATGTATGATTCCTTAAGGTTTGGCCTCTATCTTACTTGAGAATACTTTTTATGCTAGATTTGAAGAAGTAAGCTGCCATATTCTAAATTGCCTAAAAAGAGGGTCATTTGGTAATAACTGAAGTTAGTATCTTGATGACACTGAGCAAAAAAAGTGAAACCTTCAATGCAATTCAGTAAGGACAGAACAACTGTATTACATAATTAAGAACTTGGAATGTGACTCAAGCATCAGGTGAGATCCAGCCCTGACAATACTCTTATTCATTGTTTAAAAATTAAAAAGTTTAAATTAAATTAAAATGGACTAAGATTTTGTGATTTACAATATTGTTAATGATGGTCCACCTAGTATATAATTCCAATACCACACCATCACCAATATACCTCTTCCCCCACACCCCAAAATCCTATGCAAATCCTTTCAAAACCTACCTCCTCTAATTAGTTGTGTGCTGCTTTTAGCCTTTGATCCTTTGTTGATAACTTGCTATTTGTTTGTTTGAGAGCCACATGCAGCAGTACTCATGTGCTATTCCTGACTCTGTGTTTAGGGGAAGATTTGGAGGACCATATGTGGTACCAAGAATAGAACCTAAGGTGTCTGCATGAAAGGCAAGCTCCTTACTTGCAATGGTACTCTGCTGTAAGTGCCATATATGAGATCTGTATCTATCCTTTTACTTCTGACTGACCTAAGTATGAAATCCTCTAATGCCATTCATGTCATAAAAAATTGCAGAATGGGGCCAGAGAGATAGCACATCAGTAGCGTATTTGCCTTGTATGCAGTCAATCCAGGATTGATGATGGTTCAAATCCCTCATCCTATTTTGGTTCCCTATACCTGCCAGGAGTGATTTCTGAGCTCAGAGCCAGGAGTAACCTCTGTGCACCCTGGGTGTGACTCAAAACCAAAAAAAAAAAGTTGCATAATATTTTGAGTTTCATAGTATTCTTTATACTTCAAGTAGTCCATATTCTTGAAGTATTCCCAAATTTCTTGATCAAGTCATTCACAGTTGAACATTTGAATTGTTTCCATATCTTGACTATTGCATTAAGCAATGCAGTGTATTTATGTATTTATATATCTTTTCAAATTTTATTTTTGTGTTTTGAGAATAAATGCTAAGAAGTAATATTGCTGAATCATAAAGTAATTTTACTCTTATTTTTTTGGCTAGACCTCCATATTTCTTTTATGGCTGAACCAGATGACATTCCCACCAATAGTGGATGAAGGCTTCTTTACCACCATGACTCCACCAACACTGGCTATTTACAGACTTCAATATGACACTGGCATGTGATGATATCTTGATGTCATTTTGATTTGAATTTCTTAATGTGAGCGCTGATGAGTATTTTATATGCCTCAGGACATATATATATATATATGTATATATATATATCTTCTTTAGGTAAATATCTATTCATCTCATCACTTCATTTGTGGGATATTTATTCTTGAGTATTATGCTTTATAGATCTTGACTATTCTTTATCTGATATAATGTGTACAAATACCTTTCGCCTATTCAGTATGCTATTTTTTAATTATAGATTGAGCATTTTTTGCTGTTCAGAAACTTTTTAATTTGGCATAGAGTCATTTTGTTGTTGTTGTTGTTGTTTTAGTCTTTGCCCCTGTGACCATCTCCATAAAAGCATTTGTGATAAATTTTTTGGATAATTCAGCTTATGTTTTCTTCAATGATTTTTATGGAATCTGATATAATTTCCAGGTCTTTGATAAACTTTGAGTTTATTTTTGTGAATGTATGAGTTATGGTTCCAAGTTTACTTTTTTTTTTCATATAGCTATTCAGTTTTCCTGTTTATTGAAGAGATTTTTTCTTTGGTCTTCAGATTCTTAGTTCCTTTGGATTAACTGTCCATAAATTTGGCGATTCAACTTCAACTCAGGGCTCTTAATTCTGTTTCAATGTTCTGCAGAACCATCTTTACTCCAGTACCATTCAGTGATAATTCTTTTATTGTAGCCTTATAGATGACTCAGTAAAGCAATACTGGACTACTGATAGAAAATTTGAGATAGTATGTATTTATTGTTTAAAGCTACTGTTTTATACTGTTTAAGATGTATTGGCTTATTACCTTGTAATAGACAGTGAAAATACACCGACTTCTTTTAGTTGCATTTCTTTCATTTGGATAATCACAAAATAAACTCTAACTGGGTTTGTAATACTCTAAACTCAACACCACTATGAAGGTAAAAATACAGCTTCCTTTGATAAGTGAAAGGCTTAATTTCTGGTTTCGATTCTGTTGAATTCAAAAAATCTAGATTCACAGAATCTAAGAATCTAACTTTTGATAATTTAATGGTGTTTATTAACAACTTGTTCATGCAATTCAGCATTCTGTCACTTTATATATACTCTTGCTTTCTGATACACTAATTCAAATGGCACAATGGTTTTGAGGTCTCTGTGGGAACATAGTTTAGAATTCTTTATATACCCAAAATTGTTTCTTAACTTTTTTACTAGAGAATTACTTAAAGTCTATATTAAAGTCTAATTAATTAAAGACTATATTAGAAATAAGGCAGAAAGCGAGCAACCAGTTTATCTTAAAACAAAACCTTTAATCTAAAATGGTTAGGCAGAGTAAGAATAATAGTACATCTATGTAAGGCACTTGCTTTGCACACAGAAGACTGGGCTCTATTCCTGTCATGTGGTGATATGGTTTCCTGAGCCTTGCTAAAATCAAGATTAAGTCCTGAATACCAAGAGTTGTGTCTCCAGCACTCCTATACTCCATTATTCCAACACTCAAATGCCCCCCCCAAAATATTTATCTGTCTAGACTTTGAGTATTAGTAAAGATTGACAGTTTCTTAAAAATTTGCAAATATTTTGTTTTAATGATCTTAATTGTTGTAATCATTAAATTTTATGAGGTTAAAAGTTTTAATCTACACTGAAATTGTGTTCTTGCATTACAAAATTAAATAGAAATATTTAATTTTTGCAATTTTGCAAAATTGCAATTGCAATTTTGAGTTCTTTTGTTCGCCTCTCAGGCTATACTCAGTGGTTCCCTGTGTTACTCAACCAAATGAACAGGTTGTTCATTACTCAGGCCCTGTAGTTCTGGGATCTCACGGTTTTTCCAGAAATGCTTAGGAAGTTATGTGGTGCTAGGAATTAATCTTGGCTGATGAGCTTTCAGTGTAGTACTATATCTCAGCTTTTGTTTTTTGTTTTATGTCTATTCTTATGAGTGATTAATCCACATATTTTACTTTGCAATGTCATTGTTGTTTAGGCACATTTCTTTATATTAAATTTTGCCTGAAATATGATTTTGTAAAGAATTATTTGAATAATTAGGTCACTGAAAATACATCAGAATACTATATAAAGACACTGTTAACTTTAAATTGGTCTGAGGTTCCGTGAGATATATCGATGTGCTTTTGCAATTATTTTATAGCTACAGAACACATGTACTTTTTATCATTTTTGCTATCTTTACTTATTTCAGGCAAACAAAATGTGCCTTTTTTTCTATAGTCAAAGCACTCAGAACTAGCCTGAAAACTAATCTGCAGTACTTATTTCTACCATTAGATGCTGCTCTTTAACATATGATATCTAGTACTATGTTTTTTTTCCTCCCCAGACTAATTAATATGAGGGCCTAGAATATATATGAATATTTGAATTGAATATATTGAATATGTATGTTTATATATGAATAATATGAGGGCATATAAATGAATATTTATATATTAAAATTTTCATAATTTATGTGAGAAATATTTGGTTGTTTCAACACATAGAAAAGCAATCTGAAAATTTCTATTTTGATGTTTGAGTTTTGGTAATGAGTGAAATAATCTAGTAATACTATAAAGCTCTACTTGTGATAGCATTTTTTCCTTAAGAATGAAGAATTAATAAAAACATTAAAAATATTTAAAATGAATCACTTTTGAATAAAATTTATATTGTTCAAAATATTCTTCTATAAATGTATTATTCTATAAATTGCCTAAACATTTCTCTAGTAAATGCATATATTTTTCCATGCAATGGAGCTTTTTGAAAGACAGGAAATTCTTTTTTTTAAATCGTAGAACAAATTATAGGACATTTTTCATTATAAGTTTGGCATTTATAATCTTTGTGCTTGTATATCATAATAGTGATTAACAATTTGGTCAACAACAGCAGTTATTTTGTTCTTTAACTTACATACAATTTATCTGTGGCAATAATTCAATGCCCAAAAGGACTCACATTCCATGACTCACAGACCAGGTTCTGATACAATAAACAGCCAATAGCTATTGACAGAAACCATGGATTTACAGTTTAACTTGGTCATTCATTAAGGTGATCAGTCTCTCTATGTCAGTTTCTTGTAAAATATATTGCAAAGAAAGATAAGAGTTAAACCGAGGATGTGATGGAGAAAGATAATAAGAATAATAGAATTCATAGAGTTCATCATATTGAGTATAGAGGTTTTACGGTCAGGTAAAAAGTTATATATATATATATATATATGTGGGCCGGGCGGTGGCGCTGCAGGTAAGGTGCCTGCCTTACCGCGCTAGCCTTGGACGGACCACGGTTCGATCCCCAGGTTCCCATATGGTCCCCCGTGCCTGCCAGGAGCGACTTCTGAGCGCATAGCCAGGAGTAACCCCTGAGCGTCACCGGGTGTGGCCCAAAAACCAAAAAAAAAAAAAGTTATATATATATGTATATATACATACATATATACATAAGTTATATATTTATAAGGTTTTTCTCACCCTTTATTTTCAACATTTTGAAAATAAAAATATTTGCTGATTTTGGAAAATTGTTTCCTGTGAATGAAGCTCTGCTTTGCAGTTGATATGTTGTGACTTATGAAAATTTGAAATACCTGTTATGGATCAACTCTCACTTAGCAAGGGCTGTATTTGTCAGATGATGATTGAAGTTGTAAATCAGTTTTTTTTCTTGATATGGAATTTCCTATAGTGAAGCAAATAGCTGCAAACATCAGCCTTTAGAATAAAATAAAAACGAAACAAGTAGTAATAATAATAAAAAAAAAACCTTGACAGGCAAATTTGGTGGTACACGTTATGCATTTCTTTTCAGTCTCTCAAACTTTCTGAACACTATAATTTGTTTGTACTGCTGCATCACTATCATCAAAGATATAGGACTTTATTAGCTCTTTGCTCTAAAAGATTTTTTCTTAAGAACAAGGGATGCATAAAACGTTGTCAATTGAATCGGTGTAATCATTCTTCTGAGTGAAAGTCTTATCTATTTTTAGTTTTAAAAAGAAAAAGAAGGAAGAAAAAATGAAGAAGGGAATAGTGAAAGGGAAAAAAGGAAAGGAAAAAAGAGGGAAGACATAAAGAAAATAAACTCACAGACATTTTCTTTAGAAAAAAGGCATATATCACTGTAGTCACAATGGGCACTATGAGGATGTTATTTTTTCACACCTTTATAGTTAACTATCCTTCAAGTTTAACAATGCTATTAATACAAAAGGCTCCTATTTAGAGTAGTGTGTTGATAAACAATTCAATTTCTCCATTAGTCCTACCTGTGAAACATAGTTGTACTCTGTTTGTGAAGCATGATTAGATAATCTTACCATTTTTAAAATTCAAATGTTTTGAAGCATTTGAAAGAAATTCAAATGTGATCAGATGAAAGTGTCTTTAACAGTCTGCTGGGCTGTAGTATAGGTTGCTAATCACTTAAGCTGCTTTATTCAGCCACAAGTTTGAAATTATTGTCTTTTGATGCTCTCTATACATAGAGATCTTCTCAGTCCAGTGAACTGAGATGGCTTAAATGTGAAAGGGCAGTGCTGGAGAGATAGAGTCAGAAAGTAAGGCAACGTGCTTTGATATGGCCTACCCTGGTTCAATCCCCAGCATCCGATATGGTCCCTAGAGCATTGCCAGGAATAATTTTTAAGTGCACATTTAGTAGTAATTCCTGAACAATGCTAGGTATAGCCTCTCAAATGGGAAAAGACAATCTCCAAGAGGTAAAAGTTGCATTGGCTGCTCCTTATAATGATGATTCATTAAATCCTAACTCTAATGGCATACTGTCTGTCAACTTTCCAATGTCTATATGAATTAGTCAGAGAATATGAAGCCAAATTGAACTTCTCCCTCCCACCTTATGCCATCATTCTGTCCCTAGTACCTAGCTGTTTTAACTTTCCATTATGTTTTCTACTACATTGTTACCTTAGTTGTTGCCCTTTCTATTTGTCTTCTCTTATGGAAATATAGATGAAAAGAACTAAAAAGTTTTGACTAGATAAGATATAGATACAAGGGGTTCTCATGTATATACTTAAAACCTGAAAGTCAACCTATGCTTAAAGATCAGGAAGGTGATATTCCTTGTGTTCATAATAGTCTGAGGAACCAGAGCAATAGAACAGTGGATAAGGCATTTGCATTTCATTCTGCATACTCAGATTTGATTCCTGGCATTTCATTTAGACCCCCAAGAAATACCAGAAATAATTCCTGAATATGGAACCAGGAGTATCCCCTGAGCATTGTAGGGAAGGGCCTCAAATCCAAAAATAAATCAATAAATAAACAAATAAATAAATGGTATTTTGGAACTCTGAAACCTGCACAATCAGAAAAGAACTGTCGAGCTCGGAGAGATAGCATGGAGGTAAGACGTTTACCTTTCATGCAGAAGGACGGTGGTTCGAACCCCGGCATCCTGTATGGTCCCCCATGCCTGCCAGGAGCGATTTCTGAGCATGGAGCCAGGAGTGACCCCTGAGCACTGCCGGGTGTGATCCAAAAACCAAAAACCAAAAAAAAAAAAAAAAAAAAAGACTTAGAAATGAAATGCCTTTCTCAGTCTGAACACACGCACACACACACACACACACACACACACACACACACACACACACCACATACACACTATACTTCTGTTTCACTCTTTTATAAGAAGGCATACAAAAGCTAGGGGGTAAATTCGAGGATGTTGGTTGTACTACCTTCTTGAAGTGGTGTCTCTGATAGCCAGAATAGAGGAACAGAGCAAATATCACAGAATGCTGCTAGGGAGGGTGTAAAACCAAACAATTTGAAATGGAGGGTAGGTTTTTTATGTTAGCTCCTCACAGTTTTCTACATACCAGGCCTCTTCCTTCAGTGGTCTCATCTGGTCCCTAAAGAAATTCATCTGGTTTTCAGACCCTTCCTGTGGGGCTGCTAGGTAATGTTCTCTGGACATGGTTTTGTCTGACTGAGGACCATCTGGCAAGGAGACAGAGGAAATGCAGAAATTCACTCTCTTGGGTTAGATTTGGCTACAACATTTAGTTGCTTGTAAATTTTCAATGTTGAGATCAAAGGGTAAAGAAATAGAACAGTAGAGCTTAAGGAGAGCCTCCTCATTACATCCCCACTCAAATTTTCATGATCCAACAAGAGAAAAGCTGAGTGGTATTAGAACTAAGTATATAGAAAAACAGAGATTTCAAATTTTATAGCTTATATTGCAGGTGAAAAAAAGAAGGCTGTAAGAGGTAAACATTTGCAAAGCTGGTTAGTAAGGATACATCCATGGTGAAAATAAACTATTAACTGCCATGCTATCTTGCCTTCTATGTTTGCTTTCTGTACATTCATGATGCTACATCAATAATGAGGTTCAGAGACTTTATTTTCCTTACTAGTTATGCTGAGAAATCATGTATTACACAAAAATTTGAAGGTTATAATGGAAATAAGCTCTTAGACCTTGAATAACTGAAAAAAGTTAGTAGAAAAGTACTGGTGAAAAGTATTGTATTGAGGTGCAGAAGCCTGTCAGTTTAATATAGTCCCATCTGTTTATCTCTGCTTCCACTTGTTTGGAGAGTGTTGTTTCCTCCTTAAATATGCCTTTAGTCTCAATGTCATGGAGTGTTTTACCTACATGTTGTTGTATATATCTTATAGTTTCAGATCTGATATCAAGGTCTTTAATCCATTTGAATTTTACCTTCATACATGGTGTTAGCTGGGGGTCGCTTTTTTGCAAGTGGCTAACCAGTTGTGCCAACATCACTTGTTGAAGAGGCTTTCCTTGCTCCAGTTTGGATTTCTTGCTCCTTTATCAAAAACTAGGTGGTTATATGTCTGGGGAACATTCTCTGAGTACTCAAGCCTATTCCACTGATCTGAAGGTCAGCCTTTATTCCAATACCATGCCATTTTGATGACTATTGCTTTGTAATACAGCTTAAAATTGGGGAAAGTAATGCCTCCCATATTCCTTTTCCCAAGGAGTGTTTTAGCTATTCGAGGTTGTTTATTGTTCCAAATGAATTTCAGAAGTGTTTGATCCATTTCTTTGAAGAATGTCATGGGTATCTTTAGAGAATTGCGTTAAATCTGTACAATGCTTTTGGAAGTATTTCCATTTTAATAATGTTTATCCTGCCAATCCATGAGCAGGGTGTGTGTTTCCATTTCCACATGTCCTCTCTTATTTCTTAGAGCAGTGCTTTATAGTTTTCTTTGTATAGATCCTTCATATCTTTAGTCAGATTGACTCCAAGATATTTGAGTTTGTGTGGCACTAATGTGAATGGGGTTAAGCTGAGAAGCTTCTGCACCTCAAAGGAGATAGTGCCAGAATACAAAAGCCATTCACTGAGTGGGAGAAATTATTCACCCAATACCCATCAGATAAAGGACTAATACCCAAAATATACAAGGTATTGGCTGAACTATAAAAGAAAAAACATCTAACCCCATCAAAAATGGGGATAAGAAATGAATAGACACTTTGTAAAACAAGAAAGGCAAATGGCCAAAAGGCACATGAAAAGATGCTCCACATCACTAATCATCAGGAAGCTGCAAATCAAAAGTACAATGAGGTACTACCTCATGCCACTGAGATTGACACACACCACAAAGAAGGAAAACAAGCAGTGCTGGCAGGGATGTGGAGAGAAAGGGACTCTTATTCACTGCTGGTGGGAATGCCATCTAGTCCAACCTTTATGGAAAGTTATATGGAGATTCATCTAAAAACTGGAAATTGAACTCCCATACGATCCAGTTATACCCCTCCTAGGAATATACCAGAGGAACACAAAAATACAATACAAAATTCCTTTCTCACACCTATATTCATTGCAGTACTATTTATAATAGCCAATCAAGATGAAGAAGAAACAATCAAGATGTCCTTCAACAGATGAGTGGCTGAAGACACTGTGGTACATATACACAATGGAATACTATGCAGCCCTCAGGAGAGATGAAGTCATGAAATTTTTCTATACATGGATGTACATGGAATCTATTATGCTGAGTGCAATAAGTCAGAGGGAAAGAGAAAGATGCAGAATAGTTTCACTCATCTATGGGTTCTAAAAAATGAACGACATTTTTAGCAGTATCTCAGAGACAAGAGAGACATGGGCTGGAAGGTGCAGCTCATGACATGAAGCTCACCACATAGAGTGATGAGTGTAGTTAGATAAATAACCACACTGAGAACTATCATAACAATGTGAATGAATAAGGGAAATAGAAAGCCTGTCTCAAGTACAGGGTGGGGAGGAGCGAAATCTGGGAAATTGGTGGTGGGAATTTTGCACTGGTGAAGGGGGGTGTTCTTTAAATGACTGTAATCATATAACTACAATCATATTTGCAATTATGGTGTTTAAATAAAGATAATTTAATAATTAATAAAGAAAAGTATTGTATTCCCCAATTGTGTTTACAGAACACTGTGTTCTAATAGGTGTTTTTTCCACACAGCATTTCCATATTGCTTTTACAGTGACCTAGGGTTTGCTCTTACTCTCCATTTACATGTGTTCTAACTACATGCATGTCTTTTTTTTTTCAAGCTTGTTCACTTTCAGGGGGCATACCCAGTGATGCGTATGGGTTACTCCTATCTTTGCACTCAGGAATTACTCTGGGCAATTCTGAGGTGTCAGGGATTGAACCTGCATCAACCAATAACAAAGCAAATGCACTATCTGCTGTGCTATCACTCCCCAATCAATCAAACATTTTTATATTTTGAATGAACTTGTTGATCCTGATTTCCTAGTTTACACATTATTAGAATGTGTGTTTATGAGCTGGAACCTGAGCATACCTGTGTCTGTACTTATAGAACAGAAAGGAGGGACCTTGGTGCTGGCTTTATTATTGAGCTGGAGTGGAGTACATATATAAAAATTTCATTAGGTATCTGGGAATTCTGCAGACTGGGAGGTAAAAATTGTTGAGCCAGGCTAAGCCACAGGAGGTTGAAGGTCCCATAAGAAGTTCCTGGTAGAACTTAGTCCTATGCTAATTTTCTCTCCACATGGGGAGCTCTTTCTCCTTTCTCTACTATCTTCCAATAAAATTTCTACCTTCTAAATAAAAGTTCTAGTCTTCTATGTTCCCCTTAACATCATCTTCACAAGATCTAAGACAGTTGCAGAGAAATCGGAGACAAAAACAACTTTATTCTGCAGTTGACTAATTACTCTTACTAATTTTTCTAACCAACCTTGAGCTATTCTTTCCTGAAAGTTCAGGTTTTTTGGAAATGTTCAGGAAACATCCTGGGGCCACTCAACTTCAAATCTGTTGAGATTTGAGTAAATTGCCTCGTTAGTGGAAAAAAGCAAACACAAGGAGAAGGAAACATTCGGAATCAGAAAATCCTAAACCAAGGTTTTGTAGTTCTCTCCTTGATCAGACTGTACTATGAAAAGAAATTGGGGGAGGCAGTATCATATAATAAAATCATGATATTACCCACTGTTCCCTACATACACATAGGCATGTGCACAAGATCTCTCTGTCTCTGTCTCTCTGTCTCTGTCTCTGTCTCTGTCTCTCTCTCTCTGTCTCTCTCTCTCTGTCTCTCTCTCTCTCTCTCTCTCTGTCTCTCATACCTACTCAATTCTTTTCCCTTCCAAGTTGACCCCTCTTTGGGAACTTGGCCCTGGTGGTAATTTTAGTGTTGGAATCATTCTGTATTATACTACACTAGGGTTTTTTGTGTGTATGTATTTGTTATTGCCAGCTGTCTTTAGTTTGTTCTGTATTATATTCTCAGTAGGGATAAAAGATGGTTTGGAGGGAATGATTCACTTGAAACTGAACTTTTCAGGAATAGTACTTACATAGGAATTAAGATACCATAAGTTGTATCTTCCACATCACATCCTGCATATTTCAGAAACAAGGCAGGAGATATGCACACACCATGTAAACACTATCATATATGTCACTACATATACATCATATACATATAAAAGGCATACTATGCAAACCCCATGACCTATCATATACATCATGCACAAACTATGTATACCCCAATAACAGTCCATTTACTACCATGAATATCTCCCATACACATATAATGTGCATTTTTGCACATTATGCACACATTTTTTGCACATACTCAAATACTTTTCTGTCTCATAGACCACCTTACAATAATAATAATTAGGGGCCCGGGAGATAGCATGGAGGTAAGGTGTTTGACTTTCATGCAAAAGGTCATCGGTTCGAATTCCGATGCCTCATATGGTCCCCCGTGCCTGCCAGAAGCAATTTCTGAGCATGGAGCCAGAAGTAACCCCTGAGCGCTGCCGGGTGTGACCCAACCCCCCCCGCCAAAAAAAAACCCCAATAATAATAATTATTATTTTCTCTTGACTTAAGGCACAATCCTACTTTCTTGAATAATCATGAGTGACATGAGCAGAGGAAAGTTGGAATGTGAACCTAGCTACATCTTTGGCTCCAACTTCTTGAGAAAGCTAGGATAATCCAGGAACAGCCACTGAGATACAGAGAAGAGGGAGGATGTAGAGCCTTTAACTTTCAGCTTAACATAAAGTAGGCTTCCTTTTCTTCCCTCCTATCCATCCACATCCTACTGCCCCCTTCCAGCAGAGCTTAAAGGTCTGGAAACTAGGACTAGCAGTAATTTGAATATCAGATGAGGCAATGTTGCTATGACCAGCAATACTTTGGGGCCACCAGGGTCAACTCAGGCTATACTCAGGGGTCATGAATTTTCAGGGCCTCATATATGCAAGGCTTACATTCCAACTTATTGATCTTTAGTATCCTAAGTCTAAATGTTTGAATTCAAGTGCCTCATTTCTCAAGTGGTTGCAATTGGTCTGTTTTTTCCTGCAGCGTGAGTAAGATAGGGATAAAGAAGGGCCAATAACAGTGACCATTGAAAATAACAAAATCTAATTGTAGGGGATCTACTCGTTATTATACATGCAAAGATCTATGTTTTTCCATTTGCATAAACTCTTTTTTGTTTGTTTGTTTTGGGGTTGCACCCATTGATGCTCAGGAGTTACTCCTGGCTCTGCACTCAGAAATTGCTCCTGGCTTGGAGGACCATATGGGATTCCTGGGGATAGGGCTACTGTCCACCCTAGGTCAGCTGAGTGCCAGGCATACGCCTTACCACTGTGCCATCACTTAGGGCCCCTCCATTTGCATAAACTCTTAGCAAACTTCACTTCTGCTCTCAAGAGTACTTGGGAATGGAAGTGACAGGGGAATCTAAAATTTATGCTTGCTGGTAACGGGTGGAGGGAGAATAGTATTGGTGGTGGGAATGCCCCTGATTCAACGTCACTATGTACCTGAAATACTACTGTAAATGACTTGTAATCCACTTTGGTTAAAATAAAAATTATTAATAAAAGACCCAAAACTATAAGGTGAAAAAAGTATTTGTGATCTCAGATTCTCAAAAAAATAGAAAGATCAACTATCAATACAGTTGCATTATCCTATTAGATGTTATTTCTAGAACAAAATTAGTTATTTGGAAAAAATAAAAGTTTTGAATAACAAATGACTGCAAGAACGCTAGTGTTTGAGATTATATCCTTTGCAATGTGTATTGTGTACAATATTTTTATTTTTATTTTTTGAAAGATCTGAAATTATAGACCCTTGAGCAGAACCTTTATTATTGTGTACAATTTAATATTTTATTAATTTAAAATAATAGCTATCAGATACTGAAGAGTAATATGATATTTTGTAATAGAAATTTAATATAATAGAAAAATAATTAAGTGAGAGAGTTTTAAATAATATGCTATTCAAAGTAGACTTTTCTTGTGACACAATCATATCTTGTAGGCACATATAGTTTATTTCCAACACCATTGAGATCTGTGTCTGACTTACACAGTAAATTTTTGATGATAGATGGATTTATACACTTAACTCTTTCAGGCTTGGGACACGATCCCTAGTAATAGTATTAAACCTCACTGTTAGAAGGTAACATATTAGAATGATTTGGCTCAGCTTTTTTATTTATGAATGAAGTGGTGTTGGAGAAAACAATTCAAAATAACTGTGGTTA
>PVKC010015663.1:0-21320 GCA_004027635.1 Crocidura indochinensis
CCCCACACACACACCCGTGTGTTTTTGACCTTGGCCACTGCTTCCTGGGGTAGAGCAGAGGAGGAAACCCTTTCTGGCCAGAAGCGTGACTGCAGAACCCCTTGGACAGACATGCCACCTGGCCCGGCCTCTGCCTCCGTTCCAGCCTGTCCCATCACCTTGACTCACACCTTTCCGGAAGCCAGGCTTGCCAGCTCTCGATCCTGTTGGGGGCGTGAGGCCAGTAGCAGGAGGCCCTGAATTAGATTTCCTGGGTGCTGACAGTTTAGTCCAGTCAGGGGCTTCGGAGACCCGCTAGGACGGTGCCAGAAACTGGGCGGGGCTTGCCTGGACAGAGACCCTTGGCCCAGCCTCTCTTGAGTGGTTTGGACTGTGGGACCAGACAGAACTGTTACTGTCCACCTGGAGGACCCCTTCTTTTTTTCTTTCTGATTCTGAACCACACCCAGCGATGCTCAGGATTTACTCCTGGCTCTACTCTCAGGAATTACTCCTGGTGGTGCTCAGGGGACCATTGGGATGCTAGAGATTGAATCTGCACTTTCAACCCTTTATACTGTCTTGAGGCCTGGGGGACACGTTTCTTTCTGTCTGCAAATGGGGCACTGGGTGTCTGCAAATGGGGCACTGGGTCTGCCTGGAGGCAGAAGGCAAGAATGTCTGTCGATAGTGCCCCTGCCTGGCAGCACCCTTTTCTCTTTGCTTAAGAGACACACCCTGGAGAGAGGGGCCGATTGGATTGGGGTAAAGTGGCTCCAGACTGACCTTTGCCCCGGGTTTTTGCCTGGGCACATACACACAGGGGGGTTGGGCAGTCCTGGTGCTTAATCTCAGCCTGTCCCTGAGGCTCCTGTCATCAGCTCTTAGCTGTGTGTGTGTGTGTGTGTGTGTGTGTGTGTGTTGGGGGAATTTGTCCTTTCCTAGTCCAGCTGCCGTTCTGGGGGGAGGGTTGCCAGCTGCCACCTGTTGGCCAAATGCTGTCTGAGGCAGCTGTCGTCTCTATTTGGCCCAGAACCCTTCTCCCAGGACAAGGACTGTGGTCCTCTGGGGTCTTAGGGAAGTGGGTCTCCTCCTCCAAACCCACTCCACTCCAGCTTCTGCCCTCTCAGTTAAGTACTGGTTGGGATTGGGTCAGGTGAGGGAGACCCGGATTCTCCCTGCCATGGAGAGGTGCCTGACCCTGTTCCCTCTGCTTCACAGTGAAGGAGTTTTCAAATGCCCCGAGGACCAACTTCCTCTGGACTATGCCAAGGTGAGGCCAATGCCAACAGAGACCCGGGTATATGCTGATGTCCTTGGTAGAGGCTGGAGCTGCCAGCAGCCAGTGGCTCAGTGCCAGTGTCAACCCAGCGCTGTGGAACCAAGCGCCCCCACAAAGGTGGCCTGTTCACTCCCATCGCGCCACTTTGCAAATGAGGCCCCTGTTTGCCCCAGAGGGCAGGCACAATGCCCGGCCTGTGGGGGTGCACAGAGCTGTTCTGTGCTCCTAAGAAGTGCTCCCCTCCTCTTTGGGTCAACAGCCAGGCCAGTGGCTGAGGGCCAGGTCCCCTCTTCAGGGGGAAGTTAGCAGCAGGTGTGAGGCTGCCTGGGCTGGTTGGCAGCAACTCTAAAGGCCTAGAGGATCCAGGGGTCCGCCACCAAAGCCGGTACTGGTTACTCTGCCCTTGATTTCTGGCACAGAGGAGAGAGCTGAGCCCTTGAACTTGAACCACCCTCATGGGAGGTTGTAGATTCCAGCATTCCCCCCAATCTCTGTCCCCAGATCTACCCAGACCCAGAACTGGAAGTGCAGGTGCTGGGACTGCCTATCCGCTGCATCCACAGTGAGGAGGGCTGCCGTTGGAGCGGGGCACTGCGGCACCTACAGGTGAGGGGCACTCATCTATTGGTGAGCTGCAGGGGACCCCTCCTCAGGCAGGCACTCATGGTGCCTTTCCTTCCTTCCCAGGGTCATCTCAATTCTTGCAGCTTCAATGTAGTCCCTTGTCCCAATCGCTGCCCAACCAAGCTAAGCCGCCGGGACCTGCCTGCACACTTGCAGCATGACTGTCCCAAGCGGCGCCTCAGGTGTGAGTTTTGTGGCTGTGACTTCAGTGGGGAGGCCTATGAGGTGAGTGGGCCTGGTTTGGATGCAGAGGGAGAAGGGGGTCCTCTGGTAACTGAGGAGCTTCCACTCAGCCCTCTGGCCTTGTCACTGTCCAGAGCCATGAGGGCGTGTGTCCCCAGGAGAGTGTATACTGTGAGAACAAGTGTGGCGCCCGCATGATGCGCCGGCTGCTGGCCCAGCACGCCACCGCCGAGTGCCCCAAGCGCACCCAGCCTTGCAGCTACTGCACCAAGGAGTTTGTCTTTGATACCATCCAGGTGAGGCTCCTCCGAAGCGGGATCTGTGGCAGGGGAAGCGAGGAATCAAACCACTGACCTCTCTCCCTCTGCGGCCCTAGAGCCACCAGTACCAGTGCCCACGATTTCCCGTACCCTGTCCCAACCAGTGTGGCGTGGGCACTGTGGCTCGGGAAGATCTGCCGGGCCACCTGAAGGACAGCTGCAGCACTGCCCTGGTGCTGTGTCCATTCAAAGATTCCGGCTGCAAACACAGGGTGAGGCTCCTCCTTCCTGTCCGTCTCCCTGCTGACCACTTCAGTCACTTCCAAGTGTCCCCTGTTTTCCTCATTTAGTTCTGGGCACCTGCCTTCATGCCCCACACCTTCCCCCTCTCCATGGCTGCCTTGGCTGATACCTTTCCTCCCTTCCCCCCAACCTGGCGCTCTGTCAATAGTGCCGGAAGCTGGCAATGGCACAGCACGTGGAGGAGAGTGTGAAGCCACATCTGGCCATGATGTGTGCCTTGGTGAGCCAGCAGCGGCAGGAGCTGCAGGAGTTGCGGAGAGAGCTGGAGGAGCTGTCTGTGGGCAGCGATGGTGTGCTCATCTGGAAGATTGGCAGCTACGGACGGCGGCTCCAGGAGGCCAAGGCCAAGCCCAACCTCGAGTGCTTTAGCCCAGCCTTCTACACACACAAGTACGGCTACAAGTTGCAGGTGTCTGCATTCCTCAATGGCAATGGCAGTGGCGAAGGCACACACCTCTCCCTCTACATCCGTGTGCTGCCAGGTGCCTTTGACAATCTGCTGGAGTGGCCCTTTGCCCGCCGTGTCACCTTCTCCCTGCTGGATCAGAGCGACCCCGGGCTGGCCAAACCACAGCATGTCACTGAGACCTTCCACCCTGATCCCAACTGGAAGAATTTCCAAAAACCAGGCAGTTGGTGGGGTTCTTTGGATGAGAGTTCCCTGGGCTTTGGTTACCCCAAGTTTATCTCCCACCAGGACATACGCAAGCGAAACTATGTGCGAGATGATGCGGTCTTCATCCGCGCCTCTGTTGAATTGCCCCGGAAAATCCTCAGCTGAACACAAGGGTTCCAGGAGAAAGGGGAGTTATGACAGTCTGGCACTGGCTGAACCAGAGAGGAGGGGGCTGGACCCCCTTGAGCACGGTGCCACCTAGGTTCTGTTACCCTGTTCTTCCCCCTTTGCCCTAGCCTTCCCTGTTACCCTCAGGTGCCTCCTATTGGTGCTTCAACCATCACCCCTTGGGGGAGCAGGTCTTGGGATCATCAAGGGCTTGGAAACAAGTGATCCCAGGGTCTGTCTTGGGCAGGGCAGACATGCCACCTGCCTTGGTGCCCACCACACTACTGGGGACCGAGGTGTCTGCTGGTGCTATCTCCCAAGAGCCATAGGGGGTGGAGGAAGTCAGGAAAGGAAATAGGTCAAGAATCTGTTTTGAGATCTGATTCCTCTTCCTGTTTCCCCTGCTGTGCCCCCCCACTGGTTATTTATTTACTTAGTTCCAGGAGAGCACAGCAGGGGAGCCCCTATTTTTAATAAATCCTGAATTGTATTTATTAACTTGGCTCTAGCCTGGCTCTTCTGGGTTGGGTAGAACCCAGTCCTTGAGGGTAAAGGACCAGAGAGACTGGCCATCGCTGTTCTCACAGCACAATCTAAATACCCTGGTTCTCTGGAGGATGACCGCAAATGCATGGGGGCTTGATGGGGTACTGGCACTCTCCTGCCCTTGACCTCTGGCGGTTTGATGGGGAGATACAAGGCCTGGACCAAGACTAGTGCCTGTTAAGTTGGGGCTTTCCTACCATTTGAGGTTGTTTTTTTTTTTTTTTTCCTCTCCCCACCCTCGCCCCAATTCGAGGCTTTTTGTTTGGTTGGTTTGGTTGTAGGGCCACACCCATCAGCACTTGGATTACTTCTGGCTCAAAAGTCACTCCTGGAGGTCAGAGCTATAGCACAGCAGTAGGGTGTTGCCTTGCACACAGCCAACCCGAGATGGACCTGAGTTCAATTCCCAGCAACCCATATGGTCCCCTGAGCCTGCCAGTTTTGATTTCTGAGCACAGAGCCAAGAGTGACCCGAGTGTCACCTGGTGTGGCTCAAAAAGAAAAATACAAACAAAAAAGAAAAGTCGCTCTTGGCAGGCTTGTGGGACCATATGGGATGTTGGGGATCAAACCTGGGCCCTTCCAGGCCATCTGCATGCAAGACAGACGCCCTACTGTTGTGCTATCACCCTTACCCTGTTGTTTGTTTAAGGATTAGTAGGCTGGGGTGTGTGTGGTCTGTTTGGCAGTGCTCAGAGGTACCAAGCTGGTATCATGAATCATATCCGTCTCAGGTGCATGTAAGGCACTGTACCTGCAGCACTATCTCTCCAGCCCCACATACTGTTTTGGTGCTACATCTAGTGGTGCTCAGGGATCACGAGTTCAGAGCTGGAGGGATCATAAGGAACATAAGGGATTAAACCCATCTTGGCCAAAAGTATCAGGCTAAAGTATTTTCCTGTGACATACATGGCTAAGCAATTTACATGCATTCTTTTTTATTTTTTAATTTTTTTGGGTTTTCTGTTGTTGTTTTTTGGGGGCCACACTCGGTGGTGATAAGGGGTTACTCCTGGCCATCTGCTCAGAAATAGCTCCTGGCAGGCACGGGTACCATATGGGACACTGGGATTTGAACTAACCACCTTAGATCCTGGGTCGGCTGCTTGCAAGGCACATGCCATTGTGCTATCTCTCAGTCCCCAGCATTATTATTATTATATATATATATATATTTTTTTTTTTTTTGGTTTTTTGGGCCACACCTGGTGACACTCAGGGGTTACTCCTGGCTATTCGCTCAGAGTCGCACCTGGCAGGCACGGGGGACCATATGGGGAATCGGGGGATCAAACTGTGGTCTGTCCTAGGTTAGCGCAGGTAAGGCAGGCACCTTACCTCCAGCGCCACCGCCTGGCCCCCCCAGCATTATTTCACTTAGTACAGACACTTTAAAAGATTTGATACCATGTCCCTGCTTAAGAGCATTAGATGAATGTTTACCTGACTCTAGAGGTCAACCATATCCAGGGTTAAGTTGAACAAAAGAATCTTGAGGGACCAGAGTCTGCTGTGCAGATGAGCTCCGAGTACCTGAATTTCCCATGCAAGCCTCTGGTGCCTGCATCTGCTTCTTTAAAGTGGGATGTCATTTTGAGAAGTTTCACACTGAGGTCCTCAGGTTTTCTCCAGGCTGTGTGCACTCATGATTATTCCTGTGGCTACTTGAGGGGTCACACAGGATGCTGGAGATAAACCCTGGCCAGCTGTGTGCAAGGTGAGCGCCTTACCCGCTGTACATCTCCGCAGTTACATTTAGAGAGAGTCCACTTCTAAACAAGACTGAAGTTTATTTGGAGGATGGGCCTGAGTTTTTGTTGCTGCTGAGCCATTGTTGGCTTGTGGGAACAGGCCTTGCAGTGACGGTCCTGAGTCCAGGGGCACTTGGGCCCTTAGAGCCACCTCCCAAATTTATGAGCTCTGCTAAGTTTTTTTTTTGTTGTTGTTATTTTTTGGTCACACCTGGCATCACTCAGGGTTACTCCTGGCTCTATATTCAGAAATTGCTCCTGGCAGGCTCAGGGGACCATATGAAATGTTGGGATTCGAACCACTGTCCCTCTGTGTGCAAGGCAAATGCCTTACCTCCATGCTATCTCTCTAGCCCCTGCTTTAAGTTTGTTTTGATTTTTGTTTGGTGGACACCATACCTATTTTGCATAGGGGTGACTCCTGGCTCTGAACTCAGGAATCACGCCTGGCAGTACACTTAGGAGTTATTCCTGGCTGGGTCGTGTGTGTGTGTGTGTGTGTGTGTGTGTGTGTGTGTGTGTGTGTGTGTGTGTGTGTGTGTGTCTACTTTGAATTAAGCCAGCCATACAAGCACTGCTCCACTGAATATGCTGCAGTTCATTTAGGTTTGAATCATTTAAATCAAACAAATCATAGGTTTGAATCATTGAGGAAGGTGGTACCAGAGACTGAATTCAGCACCCAATGCACACGTAAGGCCTGAGCTTTGACACTGGGCCACATTCCTGACTTTTGGAGCTTTACTGCGGCATATTTTCAGGCAGTTTTACTTGACTAGGTCCCACCGTCCTTGCTAGTGAATGAGAAAAATTCTGTTCAGCTTCCAGATCTGTTGTAAAGATTAATCAGCATGAAGCGTCTTATTCCGTCTTATTCTGGCTTATGCTAAGAGGTGAGTTCCTGTTCTAACGATTATCTACAAAGGGGAAGCTCAAGGACTCGCAGGGTTCTTCCCTTCACTTTCCCACACTGGGGCTGAGGTGAAAAGAGCCTTTATCAGAAGCTGATAGGAAATGAAAGCCTGATATAGCCTGGGGCAACAGCCATCAGCTCAGACTTCAAAAGGTCAGATCTAGGGGAGCTGTAGCCCTCACTGAAGGCCTTGCTGAGCGAGCAGACCCCCTCACTAGATAGATAAATTATTTTGGTAGTTGGTTTATCTGGTAATAGAAGCCAACCAGAAAACCGCGTGCTGTATAGCACAGGAAACGAAGGCTTTTTCTCAAGAGCTTGTTTCCACCGGGAATCCCTGCCTTCGTCTCGGGCTCCCTCTGCTGGGAAGACTGTGCCATGGCGGGCCAGGGATGGGGCTTTACATCACAGGTCCGAGCCTCTGGGTGGACTGAGGAATGGTGCCCTACTGTGGACCCCACAACCAGGTCTAGCCTTCATTCTATGGAAAGAAATGTCTTTGATGCTGCACTGAGCTGTGCTCTGGGCTTATTCCTAGCTCTTAGTTCAGGAATCGCTCTGGGCAGACTCCAGACTGACCAGGGTCAGCTGCAGCAAGTGCCTTACCAGCTAGCTGTAGCCTCTGGCCCTCATCCCAGCACCTTGCAGTCAAATTTGCTCTTGGGCGCAGGGCGTTTTGACTTTTGGGGAGGTTTTTTTGTTTTTGTTTTTCTCAGAAATCTAGAGGTCACGTGAAATACCCAGCAGTAGTAGGGAGGCCACACAGTGCCAGAAATGGAACCCTGGGCCATGTAAGGCCTTCTTGAGGAAAGCCAGATTTGTCTTTGGGCCACACCTGGTGGCACTCAGGGATATTCCTGGCTCTATGCTTAGAAATTATTCTTGGCGAGCTTGAGGGACCATATGGGATGTGAAGGACTGAACCTGGGTCAGCTGCATGCAAGGCAAATGCCATAAACTTGTGCTACCACTGGCCCCATGCAAGGCCAGATTTTGCACTAAAATACAAACTGAACTGGGCCTGGAGAGATAGCACAGCAGCATTTGCCTTGCAAGCAGCCCATTCAGGACCAAAGATGGTTGGTTCGAATCCCAGTGTCCCATATGGTCCCCGTGCCTGCCAGGAGCTATTTCTGAATCAGACAGCCAGGAGTAACCCCTGAGCACCGCCGGGTGTGCCCACCCCCCCAAAAAATATAAATGTATATATATGGATATATACATATATATAAACAAACTGAACTACTAAAGAACCTATCTAAAGAATCCTTCACTGGGGCTGAAGTGATAGCACAGCGGTAGGGCACTTGCCTTGCATGCAGCCAACCAGGGAGAACCTAGGTTCGATCACCAGCATCCCATATAGTCCCGAGCAAGGAGCAATCTCTGAACACAGAGCCAGGAGACACCCCTGAGCGCCTCCAGGTGTGACCCAAATACAAACAAAAGACCTTGACTGTGAAGCAGACATCAAGGTCTGACTTTCCCTGTTTTCATTGCATGATGAGTAAAGGAGGTGAAGGGGCCGGCCTCACAGAGTGCCTGCCAGAAACTAGAGTATTTTTGGGGGGGAAGGGGGCACTTTTCTGGGGGTAGAGGTGTACAGTTTGGATCACACCAGAGTACTTAGTTGCTTCTTGGGGGAACCAAATGCTCTGCCAGGGGTCTACCCGAGCACCTTAACCCCTGCTCTATCTCTGTGGCCATAAAGAAGAGTGTTGGGAGTTGGTCCATACCCAGTTGTGTTCATTTTCTCCTGGTTTTGCACTCTGGAATACTTCCTTGGTGGTACTCAGAGGACCATAAAGGATGCCAGGGATAAAACCTGTGTCAGTTGCATTAAAAGCAAATACTCGGGGGCCGGGCGGTGGTGCTGGAGGTAAGGTGCCTGCCTTGCCTGTGCTAACCTAGGACGGACCGCGGTTCGATTCCCCCGGTTCCCCATATGGTCCCCCGTACCTGCCAGGAGTGACTTCTGAGCGAATAGCCAGGAGTAACCCCTGAGCGTCACTGGGTGTGACCCAAAAACCAAAAAAAAAAAAGGCAAATACTCTGGCCCTATGGGGAGTTTTTTTTTTTCTTCCGGGGGGGGGGGGCACACCCAGGGGCACTCAGTTACTTATAATTTGCACTCAGAAATTATTCCTGTCAGGCTCAGGGACCATATTAAGCCACGTGCAAGGCAAACACCTTACTCGCTGTGCTATTAACTGTCACCTGGTGAGAATTTTGGAGATGAGTGGATCACAACTGGAGGCGCTCAGCCTATTCCGGGCTCTGTGCTCAGAAATCACTTCTGGCTCAGAGGATCATGTGGGATGCCAGTGATCAAATCCAGGTTCATCTTGGGTTGGCCACATGCAAGGCAAACACCCTATCACTTTGCTACCACTCTGGCCCAGGAAGTTGGTTTTTTCCTTTTTCTGTCACATCCAGTGGCACTCAGGTTACTCTCAGCTCTGCGCTTGTAAATCACTCCCGGCAGGCTCAGGGTACCATATGGTATACGGGGAATTGAACCACTGTCTCTCCTGGGTCAGCCAAACGCCCTACTGTTGTGCTATCCATTTTATCTTCACTCTTGCTTGACAATGTGAGGGTGAAGTGGAGTAAACAACTTAATTCTAGACTTTTCCCTCTAAAGATTAAAATGTGTATATTCTCCGCTATGCAACAAACAAGACAGGACAGCCAATTCCCATGGTACTGCCACTTGTCCGTATATCTCTGCAATTCAATAGCATTAGAAGTGGGGGAAAGTTCAGTCGTCTACTGACTGGCAGAGCAAGAGTTCCTATTCCTCATTAGTTCTGGCCCTGCAGTGAGGACTAGCAAACCATACTTACCTAGGAAATCCTGCCAGGCCCCTAGAAGCCCCGTTGACTTTTTCCTCCCATCAGGCACGACGCCTGGCCTAGAGATGAGCTTGGCAAGCGTCACAGGGTACACACAATACCTTTCAGGGGGCCTCAGTTAAAAGAAACGACTTCCCTTCCAGTAAAGTCAGAAACCATTATGAAAAGGTCCTCAAATATTCAAAGCATTACACGAATAGGACAAGATCCAAGTGTTTTTTTCTTTTTTACTGATTTATAATAATCTTAAAAACCCCATCACACCCATAAACCACCACAGGTGAGAAGGTGAGGGAGATGGAGAATGAATGCTACAGTATGTGGACAGCAAGGGGATCCGGTGTTCCCTAGGGACGTGTGGGATGGAGGTGGGGAGTGTGGACAGGAGGCCCTGGCTTGGACCCTTATTGCTGGTTAGGGGTTGGCTGGCAGAGGAGAGGGGCTTTGGGTCTACTAGGAAACACCTCACACCAATGGCGAGGGAATTGGGGGGGGGGGGATAGGGCGGGTGTCACAGTACATTTTCCATGCAGACTAGGGGTGGGAGTAAGAGCTTCAGAGACTTGCACCCCTACACAGGAAGAGACAGGTTTGAGGTTATTTGATTTGAAGCCCCAAGATGGTGCCTGTTCCAATTTTTCTAATGTGGTAGCTCACCTCTTGGGGAGAGGCATTGGAAAAAAAATTCCGCAAGAATATCTGGCTAGGAGTTCAAGCAAGGAAAAAGGGCAGATACTGGTGCTCTGCAAATTTAACTCAAGAGAAGCAAGAGGTGACAGGGGCCCCCGGGGTGGGAGGGCGGCCAGCACCAAGGTGCAGGGAGCAGGCTGAGCACCGGAAGCTGCAGGTGCCCCTGGGCTCCAGGGCAGGGAGGTACCAGTGATCAGACAGCAGGAAAACTACTGGCAACAATAAATTAGGACTGCATGTTGCTATCATTTGGCATAACACAATCAGGCATTTTTTTCTTTCCTCTTTTTAAATATAAGGCAACTTGCCAACACATAATATAAAAACTGGTCTTCAGTCACATCGCTTCAGATCACTAGAGAATTTCTGGCTAAAGAACAGTGGATAACATAGTAAACAAAAAGCAAAAGTTTAAATAAGTACAACAGCTCACATTCTCCAGAGACAAGAGGAAGGGTAGGGCATATTTGGCTGTTTGGTTTTTTTTTTTTTTTAAGCCCAATTATGCATCTTAAACAGAAGATGGGAGTTAAAGAATCACAACCAAACAATAACCTAAGTTTAAGATTACAGCAAAGTTTTCCATTTGATTACAGCAAAGTTTTCCATTTCTAGCCAAGGAACCATCACTAGGGCAGGAGCCACATGGAGTGTGGACCAATGGGCAGGGGCAGGAGGGGCTGTTCCCAAAGCAGGCCCATCCCCAACGCTTAGAATCATGCCCACTGGGTCAAGGAAGAATTTAAGAGCTTAAGGCTTTGTGTCCCCCCCTTCCTATCTTTCTTCATTAAACTGGGGGGGAGGAGAGAGGCTGTGAAAGGAGGTGTCTAGCGGGTCAATGTACCTGTGGGGCCACTCACTGCCACTCACGCACAATGCTACTCAACTCACACTACATTCATACAGAAACATGACATCGAAAACTTACAGTGTAGAGCAATATTCCTAGCCAGTGTAGAGAACCAAATGCATTTCAACTTTTTTTTTTTTTGGTGTTTAAACTCCAAACTCCAATGTGATCATCCCTTACCTACCAATTCCTCAAGTAACATCCTTTTTCTTACTTTATTTCATTTTTGTTCTTTTTGTTTTTGTTTTTCTTTTTGAGGTGGGTGGGGGGATGAGAGCAACAGGTGAGTTAGGAAAGAGGCAACGGTGAGAAAGGGATTCTGGGCCTATTACACGGACACTGCATTTCTTTAGAGAAGAAAAAGGGATTCAGGAACCAAGATACCAATATAAAGACAAACTCTTCTCCCCAGGTCTCAAGGCTATGTCAGGTGCCTGCAGGGTGCCCTTGAGTTCAGTATGATAAGGACAAGTGCAGTGGCTCTGGGATCCACAGAAATGTAAAGTAACCTTGAGGACAGAGAGATGCAGAGATGCGGACTGGGTCAATTTTGATTTGAGGTCTTTGGAAAAATAAGGAATTCACTTCCAGAGCACTTGGGAAGTCTGGCTTTTTAGTTCTAAAGAGAGATAGACAGAGGCAGGCCTAATTTAGGGGGCTGGAGTCTAGCACTCCCTCACTGAAGGTTTCCCAGGGAGGGAGACAGAGGTCCTGGGAAATAAAGGAGGTGGTGGTGGGGCTGACAGAGAAGCAGGCAGCAGAGAGGTGAGCCTGGGGTTGGGGTCAGACCCTAACATAAACCCAAGCTACAGGGGTGGTGGGGGGAGGGTGAGAGCACAAAGGGTCCCCCTCTGACCTCAAGCAGATCCCACCAAATTCCCTTTCTTAGACATCTAAGCATGATCACATTGGAGCAGTGAAACTTTCAAACTACCCAATTACTCAAAAGTAGAACTAAATCTAGAGGGGTGATGTGTGATGTGTGGCTCATAGAGGGCGGCACCTGGGCTCCCTATCTGTACCCAGGGTGCTGAATATGAAGACTCCGACTATCTGTGGGATCAGGGGCTCGGCTGCCAGGGGCTCGGTGGGCCTTGCTCAGCATGGCCAGGCTCTGTTCTCGAAAGCAGGCCTGCTGAAAATCCCCACTTAGGTAATCCACTGTTGGCATCAAGCTGTTCTGGCTTGCCACTGGACCGCCCCCGGTCCCTGCAGCTCGGTAATGGGCCCCAGCAGCTGCCGCACAGTCGAGGGGTGCACCCGTGGGCTGCCCACCGTGGAATGGCATAGCGAGATCCTGAGACCCCGAGCTGTCGCTATTGGGAGTGGGCAGAATGTTGTTCCACAGGGGTTGGAAGTAGTGGCCATTGGGGTAGGCCAGTGGGGCTGCCAGGCCGTTGACTGGTGGGGATGGGGTTGGTTTCTCCACAGTTGGCTTCAGATGGAAGGACTGCGCCAGGCAGAGCTCCTGCGGGTAGGCGGGGGCCTTGCCCACAAAGCCAGACCCTGCCAACTCGCGTCCTGCAGCATGCTTGCCTGTCAAGCCGGGGACCGGCGTCCCACCAGCCTCACTGCACATCTGTTGCAAGTGGGCCAGCTGGTGCTGGTTCCAGGCAACTGGCTTGAGGTCGCTAGGGTAGCCAGTGGGGGCGCGAGAAATGCCAGTGGGCAGGTTGACAGGGCCTGTGGCCGGCAAAGCGGCCGTGGCCGCCTGGGTGTGCTCCATGGGATTGACCACACAAGAAGGCATTGGTGTGGGGACGCTGTGGGTGGACACCCGCGTGCTTGCATTGATGAGCAGACTGCGACTAATGGGGCTGGGGTTGGCGATCTGGCCCTCGCACACTGAGGTAGTGCTGATGCCTGCCCTCGTCTGGCAAAACTGGTTGATCTGGTGCACGATGCTGCTCAGGTCCGGGGGCTGGCTGTGCTGCAGGGTGGCCGCCATGGAAAGGGGAATAGTTGAGGTAGACACGGTCACATTCGGGGGGGCATCTGAGTCTGGCATCTTCCGACCTCCGTGCAACAAGGGGTTGGGGGGGTGCTGGAGAGCCTGGTGAGATAGGGCCTGCGGGTGGACCAGGCCCTGACTGGGGGCCATCGGCTGAGGGTGCCCCAGGCCCTGAGGCTGCTGGAGGCTCTGAGGGTGGGCCAGGGCCTGGGGCGGCGGGATACCCTGAGGGTGCTGCAGCGTCTGGGGAGGGGCATGGGCCAGGGTCTGTGCGTGCTGCAGGGCCTGCTGGCGGGCCAGAGCCTGGGCCTGGGGGTGGGCTAAAGTGCTGGGTGCCACAGTAGCATAGGGGGCCACTGGGGGATTCATGATGGCCTCAGGGAGCAACCGAGCTCGGGTGCCGTCAAAGTCCTTGAGTATGCTTTTGGCTGGCACTTTGACAATGGCAAGCAGGCCCGCCTTGGTGGCAGCCTGGGCCGGGTAGGGACTGTAGCGCTGGGCTGATGTGTCGAGGCCGTTCACAGTACGACGAACGTGTTTCCGCTGGGGAACCTTCACACTGTTGGGGAAGATTTTTATAGTCAGTGGGTTGTTTGCGACCTTCTTAGCATACGCGTCCAATTCGGCTGGGGTAGGATAGTGAGCAGTTCTCATTTTCTGTGTAGTGTCCCCTAGAGAGAGAGAAGGGGAAGGAGAGCAAAGAAGGAGAGGGGGCGCATCAGTGCCAAGCCAACCAGCCTTCCTAGAGTCCTCTTCTGAGGAGCCTGCGTAGGGGGAGCAGGGAGAGCTAAGGTGCCAATCCTGTCTTTGCTTTAGACCTAGCCTCAGATATCATGGAACAAGTGCTGCAATATTGAACCTTGTCCTGGGCTGGGCTTGTGTGAGGAGCGAACTACCGGCCCCTTCTTCAGGAAAAAGGTCTGATCCAGACTATATGACAAACAAGGTCACTAAAGATCAGAACAGCAGAGAAACTTTCCGAGTCCTCGATGGTGGATGGTGGAATGTGACAAGATGGCCAGTTTCCAGAGATAATCAAGAATTCTTACCACCCTCCTAAGTTCCTGCCAGCCAGTGCTAGGGGAAGGAGAGGGAGTGATACAGTGATAAGGGTTCAGGAGGAAAATAGGCAGGGGGAGATTAGAAAGAGAAAGGCCCCAGAAAAAAAGGCAATGTCAGGGCAGGAACCCACGATACCCAGGATATCCTCTCAAACATCCTGCCCTTACCAACCTCTTTGTCTCTATCACCACCTTGTATACCTTAAACCCAATGCACAATGCTTACTCAGACCTCAAATTAAGAGAATTTTTAAATGGGGGAGAGGGCTGGGAGCTGAACAGTACAGTGGGAAGGCATCTGCCATGTATGTGGACAAGTTTGGATTTGATCCCTGGCATCCATATAGTCCCCTGAGCCCGCTGGAAATGGTTTTGAGTGCAGATCAAGTGTAACTCCTGAGCACCGTGAGTTTACCCAAACAACCCTCTCTTCCCAAAAAGGGAGGGAGGATGTGGGGGGGGGGGATGGAGAGAGGAAGAGAGAGGGAGAGAGAAAGAAGGAAGAGAGAGAAAAAGGGAAGGTGGAAGATAAAACAAACAGCAGGTAGCATGCTTGCCTTGGTTGATCTGGGTTCAATCCCCAGCACACTGTATTGTCTTCCAAACCCACCAGGAGAGATCCCTGAATACAAGAACCAGAATTAAATCCTGAGCAGTGTTAGGCATGACTGCAAAACTCAAAATAACTAAAAAAAAAAAAAAAAAAAAGGCTTTTCGGGGCTGGAGAGATAGCATGGAGGTAGGGTGTTTGCCTTGCATCCAGAAGGATGGTGGCTCGAATTCTGGCATCCCATATGGTCCCCGGAGCCTGCCAGGAGTGATTTCTGAGCAAAGAGCCAGGAGTAACCCCTAAGCGCTGCTGGGTGTGACAAAAAAACAAAAAAAGAAGAAGAAGAAGAAGAGGAGGAGGAGGAAGAGGAGGAAGAGGAGGAGGAAGAGGAGGAAGAGGAAGAGAAGAGGGGGGAGGAGGAGGAGGAGGAGGAGGAGAAGGAGAAGAAGAAGAAGAAGAAGAAGGAGAAGGAGAAGGAGAAGGAGAAGGAGAAGGAGAAGGAGAAGGAGAAGGAGGAAGCTTTTCAAGCTTTCCGATATGGATGCTCCATGCCTCATGCCTCAGCTTTCCTTACTCTTCCCTTCCTCTAAGTCCTCTACTTTCAATCCGGACTACCTGCCACAGAGGAGAACCTGAGCATCGAACAAGGTTTCAAGAAGCAAAGGGTGCTGTGTGGCTACTCAGTCCTTTCCCTGAGGCACTCTGTAGAGTGGAGGTATGTCTGCAGGGACCAGTGGCATTAGCTCTCTTGCCAGGGCAGCTGGCACCATGCCTACTGGGTGGGCAGCCTGCAGTGGAGCACAGGATGCTTCTTTCTCAGGAGCAAGAATTAAGCTGCCAATAGCCCTCCTTGTCCTGATCTCACAAGTTCGCTTCTGTGTATAGCTTACTCTGTGCTGGCTGTGTAGAGATCAGAAGTCTTTCTTCATTTCCTGGGGGTGGAGGGCTGGGGGTGGTGGTGGTGACAGTAATGACAAGGCTGTA
Organism: Crocidura indochinensis; assembly: GCA_004027635.1. Taxonomy (NCBI): domain Eukaryota; kingdom Metazoa; phylum Chordata; class Mammalia; order Eulipotyphla; family Soricidae; genus Crocidura; species Crocidura indochinensis. The sequence goes on from PVKC010015663.1 coordinate 15,570, forward strand.
GCAAGGGAACTGAGAAGAAAGGACTCAGAGAATCTTTAAGTCATGAGAACCAAAAATAGTCTGTATTTGGCCCCTGTCAGCTGTCAACTTTCCAAAATGAAAGAGGGAAAAAACCCTGTCTTCCTTTGGGGACTGCGGAAATGCTCACTCCAAGTGCCTCATTAATGTTAACGTCTCTTTGTTCCCATCTCCAGTTGCTTCCCAAAGGGGGGCTGCAGCAGCGGATGTCAGGCTTCCAGTTAGAGAGAAGCGTTCCAAGAACAAGAGCTCTCTAAGGGTGCTGGGCTTCCTCCAGGGGTCTCTGCACTACTCTGCTTTCCTTTCTGAGGGAAAATAGCCCCTGGGTGGACAAAGGAGGTGTTGAATAAAGGACTGCTGCATGAGCAAGTCCAAGGCAGGGACTTCAGGCAGGGACAGGGGCCTAGGCACAGCTCACTGGCACCCTCCTTTCTCTACCCCCTTGCAGAAGGCAGTCAGGAAAGTCCAAGAACTAATATGACAGCGCCAGACTGTGGTATCAGTAGAAAGGGGACCCTGTTCTAAGCAAACTTAACTGGTGTCAACTTAATTGAATGGGGCCAGTATATGCTGGGAGGAAGGGCACGATGGCCCTGCTTGGGCACACTGCTGGCTAGCTGGCAGGAAGTGCTAGAAACTGCTGTTTTCAGAAGCAGAAAAAGAAAGCTCACATCCAAGAGGGGCAGAGAGATTCACCTCCAAATGCATCAAGGCAGAAGTTAGTGAAAAAAGGCACAGCAAGGAAAAGGTCTGCACTTTCAAATACTGGCTCAATGCTGGGAACAGAGTAATTAAGTCAACACATTTTATGCGCTGGTGATATTTACTAAGTAAAGAACAGATGCATCCATGTGTGAGGTGTGTTTGATCCTCTGCTACTGTAAAAAGGAAAAAAACCCAAGTGTTTCATTGATAAAGTGCTTTGTAAGATGCCTAATGAGGGGGCCAGGCGGTGGTGCTGGAGGTAAGGTGCCTGCCTTGCTTTGTGCTAACCTAGGACGGACCGTGGTTCGATCCCCTGGTTCCCCATATTTTCCCCCGTGCCTGCCAGGAGTAACCCCTGAGTGTCACTAGGTGTGGCACAAAAACAAAAACAAACAAATAAAAAAGATGCCTAATGAAGGGAAGACCTTGGAAAAGTAAGTGATATGTGAGGACAAGAGATGAGGGAGAGCCCCTCAGGAGCTACAGACACTCCATAGCTCCAGGTTTCAAAAAGAGGAGTGAGTGAGTGAGTGAGTGAGTGAGTGAGTGAGTGAGTGAGTGAGTGAGTGAGCGAGCGAGCTACAGATACTCCATAGCTCCAGGTTTCAAAAAGAGGAGTGAGTGAGTGAGTGAGTGAGTGAGCTACAGATACTCCATAGCTCCAGGTTTCAAAAAGAGGAGGGAGTGAGTGAGTGAGTGAGTGAGTGAGCTACAGACACTCCATAGCTCCAGGCTTCAAAAAGAGGAGTGAGTGAGTGAGTGAGTGAGTTTTGAGTTTTAGGAACTCCCTGCGACAAAATCTAGAATCACTGGTATAAGGAACCAGAATTCCACGACAGCTACCCAGTCAGTCATTCTGAAGTCTGTCAGCTCCCCGACAAAATCTGAACCCCAGAGTGGCTTGTTGACTAACAAGAGTTCCTTTGTTCCAAGTAATTTCCAGCATCAGGTGGATTTTTACTAGTAAAGACAAAGAGCCTGGACTCTTCAAGAGTATAGAAGGGGCCACTCACATGGATAAATTCTCTTGTTCTCTCTCCACAGCAGTGATAAGGGGGCCAATTAAAGGATTCAATCAGAGTGGACCCTCCTCTTTGTTTTTGGTTTTTGGACCATTCCTGGGAGTTGCTTCTGGGGCTCCTACAAGCAAAGTATGTGCTCCAGCACTCTGAGATATTTCCCCAGTCCTGGTGTTATTATTTACTTATTTATTGTTTTTTCTGGGCCACACCTGTTTGATGCTCAGGGGTTACTCCTGGCTAAGCACTCAGAAACTGCCCCTGACTTGGGGGGACCATATGGGACACCAGGGAATCGAACTGTGGTCCTTCCTTGGCTAGCACTTGTAAGGCAGGCACCTTACCTCTAGCGCCACCTCTCCAGCCCCTATTTATTGGTTTTTAAGCCACATTCAGTGGTGCTCAGGATCAATTCTTGGCTTTGTGCTCAGGAAACAAACTAGGGCTGGCTGCATGAACCGTGACTGGCTGAGCAAGACAAGTTCCCTACTGTTGTATTCTCTGTCTCCAGACATTATTTTATGTTAAATATCCCCGTCCCATTTCCCTATTATCTTTGTCCTTGCTGGAGAGGACATATGTGATTGGGGGGGGGGGGAGGTGCCACACCCAGTAACGCTCAGGGATTTACTCCAGGCTATTCACTCAGAAATCACTCCATATGGGACCATATGGGACACCAGGGGGTTGAACCCCGGTCTGTCCTAGGTTAGTGTGTGCAAGGCAAAAGCCCTACCGCTTGCACCACCGCTCTGGCTCCAATTTTTATTTTGGGGGTCACATTTATGCTGGAGCTTACTCTTGGCTCTGCACCCAGGGTCATTCCTGGTTCAGTGGACCATTTGGGAAATTGGGGTCAACTATATACAAGGCAAATGATGCCTTACCCTCTGTATTATTTCTCTGGTTCTAGGGGCAATATTTTTGGATTTTGGACACACCCATTGATACTCAGGGGTTACTTCTGGCTCTACGCTGAGAAATTGCTCCTGGCAAGGCTTGGGGACCCTCTGGGATTTGTGAGATTGACCTCCAGCTGGCCACTTCAAGACAAAAGCTGTAGTTTATGTACTTTTGCTCTGGCCTCAAGGGGTTACATTTTACTGTAGCTCCCATTTTAGTTGAGAAGCACTGGCCTAATTGCCTGATGGATAAGACTTGCAGTCTTATCACACAGAATTATGAAGATGAAGCAGTCTCCCTAAGCAGAGAATTGCTCTGTCAACAGGAAGCATGACAGTTGCTAGTTACTGTTCAAAGATAATGGGTTTGGCAGAATCAGCCAAGGTAGGGCACAAAGGTAGTTTATTTATGTATTTATTCAGGATTTACTTTGGGTACTACCTGGCGGTGCTTAGGACTGACTTCTGGTGCTGCTAGATATCACTCCTGGAAGGCTCAGGAACCATATGGGATGTTTGAGACAGCCCAAGTCGGCTGTCTACCCACTGTACTGTCATTCTGACCTCCACACAAGGATAGTTTAGTAGGAATCCCCAACTAAGGCCCCTCTATATTTGAGTCAGTTAAATGTAGAAGAAACTATTGTCTATTCCAGGAACAGGGAGAAGAAATTGCCAGAATCTGAACTTCTCTGTCCCTATTTATGCTTCTATTTTGAAAAGGGATATGGAGTAGAGAACTTGCCTTGTACACGAGAGAGGTTCTGCGTTAGATCCTCCAGCACCCACCTCTCAAAAGAGCCAAAGACAGGTGGGTGCAATACACAGTAGAACTTTTATTTACATGTGAAAAGGAACAGTGGTTGTGCTTGAAACACAGGATCTGATATCTGACCCCAATTTGAATTCTAGCCCAGTCACTAAACTGTAATGTAAACATTACCATTGGTTTTTGTTTTTGGGCCACACCTATTACAACAATAATACCTATCTGGGGCTTTTCTTGTTTGTTGGTTATAACACTGGAGTCAAACTCACCCAGTACTACTCAGGTGCTGTTCTAGGCTCTGTGTTAAGGGCTTGGAGGGCTATAGTCAGTGCTAGTATCAAACCCAGGTCTACTACATACATTTCTTTTGGTTTTGGTTTTTGGGTCATTCAGGCAGGCTTGGGGGATCATATGGGAATGCTGGGATTCAAATAACCGTCCGTCCTGACAGTCTCTTTCTTTGAAAAATGCAAAGTCTAGGGGCCAGAGCAGTGGAGCAATGGTAGGGTGTTTGCTTTGCATGCGGCTGACCTAGGATGGACCGTGATTTGATCCCCCAGTGTCCCATATGGGCTCTCAAGCCAGGAGCAATTTCTGAGCACACAGCCAGGAGTAACCCCTGAGAGTCACCGGGTGTGGCCCAAAAACCGAAAAAGAAAAAATAAAGGAAAATGCAGAGTCTCCCATAAGGGATTTGAAAAGATAGCTTAAAGGACTAGAACTGAGCTTTATATATGTAGGAAACCCAGATTTGATTCCATACACAGCCAGGAGTCAATGGCCCCCAATACTGACAGGTGAGCTCCTAGCAAAAAAAACAAACAAATAAAATAACCACCAAAAAGGCTCCCTGTGTAATTACTAAAGAATTAGTTGGGGCCGGGCGGTGGTGCTGGAGGTAAGATGTCTGCCTTACCGCGCTAGCCTTGGATGGACAGCGGTTCGATCCCCCGTGCCCCATATGGTCCCCAGGCCAGGGGCGACTTCTGAGCGCATAGTCAGGAGTAACCCCTGAGTGTCACTGGGTGTGGCCCAAAAACAAAACAAAACAAACAAACAAACAAAAAAAAAGAATTAGTTAATGAAGAGGCCAGAGATAGCATGGGGCTAGGGCGTTTGCCTTGCATGTGGAAGGACGGTGGTTCGAATCCCAGCATCCTATATGGTCCCCCGAGAGCCTGCCAGGAGCAATTTCTGAGTGTAGAGCCAGGAGTAAACCCTGAGCGCTGCCAGGTGTGACCCAAAAACAAAACAAAAAAACAAAGCAAAAAAATAAATAAATAAAATGAAAGCCGGGGTTACAGTACAATGGGCAAGGCATTTGCCAAATGTGGATGATCTGGGTTTTATCTTCAGTACCACCCACATGTGACTATCTATGTTGTCCAGCAATGATCCTTTAGCAAAGAGCCAGGAGTAAGCCCTGAGCACTGTGAAGGAGGAGAAAGGAGAAAGAGGAAGGAGGAAGGAGAGAGAAGGAAGGGAGAAGGAATAAAAGGAGGAGGAAGAAGAGAAGAAAAGGAGGAAGAAGGGGAAAGCTTTCAAAAATATCAGCAAATTTCTGATAATTTTATGAATTTATCTACTTAATAGGCCAATTTACCATTTTTAGGTCTTTCCACAAGGGGGCAGATAAAGTCTGCAAAGAAGAAAAAAAAAAAGCCAATTTTGACACTTCTCCTAAATCTTCAGACTACCATAAAAAAGTCAAAGTTTAAATTGGTTTAATGACTGATAACTGGTTATTTCAATCATTCACTCAGAAATATTTACTAAACATTACTGTTTACCAAGATATAGAGAACTAGTCAGACTGCAGTTAGTGAATAGTGAGCAGCAATGAAGACATAAAATTTTTTTTTTTTTTTTTTTGGTTTTTGGGTCACACCCGGCAGTGCTCAGGGGTTACTCCTGGCTCCATGCTCAGAAATTGCTCCTGGCAGGCATGGGGGACCAAATGGGGCACCGGGATTCGAACCGATGACCTTTTGCATGAAAGGCAAACGCCTTACCTCCATGCTATCTCCCGGGCCCCGAAGACATAAAATTTCATTGCAAAATTATTAAGGAGAAAGTCTAGAAAGAAGGATGGGAGAACAGAGCTTGCACATTTCCTTTTTTTTGTTTTTGTTTTTTGTTTTGGTTTTTGGGTCATACCCGGCAGCGCTCAGGGGTTATTCCCGACTCTATGCTCAGAAATCACTTCTGGCAGGTTTGGAAGACCATACGGGATGCCGGGATTCAAACCACTGTCCTTCTGCATGCAAGGCAGACGCCCTACCTCCATTTTATCTCTCCGGTCCAGAGCTTACACATTTCATCATGCAGCTCTAGAAAG
>PVKC010015664.1:0-21324 GCA_004027635.1 Crocidura indochinensis
CTGAGTGCTGTGATAAATATTGGGGTGCACACATATTTTGGGATGCATGTCCTTTCGTCTTGGGGGTAGATACCGAGGAGAGCAATTGCTGGGTCAAATGGTAATTCGATTCTGAGATCCTTAAGCACTCTCCATACTGTTCTCCATAGTGGTCGGACTAGGGGGCATTCCCACCAACAGTGGATGAGAGTGCCTTTCATGTCGCATTCCTGCCAACATAGATTGTTCCCATTATTTTTGATGTGAGCGATCCTCACTGGTGTGAGGTGGTACCTCATTGTTGTCTTGATTTGGATTTCCCTGATGATGAGTGAGGGTGAACATGTTTTCATGTGTTTGTTGGCCATCTTTCGATCTTCTTCCGAGAAGTGTCTATTCATTTCATCTCCCCATTTTTCTATGGTTTTGTTTGGTTTTGTGGAGCTCATCTTTCTGAGTGCTTTGTATATTCTGGATATCAGCCTTTTATCTGACAGGTTGAGTGAAAAAAATTTTCCCATTCAGTTAACTGTCTTCTTGTGTTAAGTATGGTATCTTTTGCCATGCAGAAGCTTTTAGTTTGGTGTAGTCCCATTTGTTTATGTTTGATGCTACTGTTTTTGCCATTGGCAGTCTATCATCGAATACTTTTTTGATGTATAGGTCTTCGAGTGTTCTACCTATTTTTTTCTCAATAAATTTTATAGATTCAGGTCTGATTTCCAGGTCTTTAATCCAACTTGAGTTAACTTTTGTATATGGGGTGAGGTATGGGTCAATTTTTAATTTCTTACAGGTAGTTATCCAGTTGTATCAGCACCATTTGTTGAAGAGACTTTCTTTGTCTCATTTAAAGTTCTTGGCTCTTTTGTCAAATATTAGTTGACTGTATACCTGGGGGTTTATGTCTGGGAATTCTGTTCTAACCCTAAAACAATAGGTTATTTTATTTGTTAATTTGTTTCTAGGTTTTAGAACTCTACCCCAGCAATAATCGGGGGTAATTCTTTGGTCTACACTAAAGAATGACTCCTATTATTCTGAGTGAATAAAGTCAGAGGGAGAGAGATAGACACAGAATAGTCTCCCTCATCTATGAGTTTTAAGAAAAATAAAAGATATTATTGTAATAATGCCCAGAGACAATAGAGACGAGGGCTGGAAGGATCGATTCATGATATGAAGCTCACCACAAAGAATTGTGAATGCAGTCAGAGAAATAACTACACTAACAACTATCATGAAAATATTAATAAGTGAGGGAAGTAGAATGCCGCCTCGAATACAAGCAATGGGTTGGGGAGGTGGGAGACAGGGTATTGGTGATGGAAACATTGCACTTATGAAAGGGGGTGTTCTAAAAATGACTGAAACCCAACTCAAACATGTTTGCAATCATAGTACTTAAATAAAGATATTATTTAAAAATTAAAAATAAAACAAATAATGCATACAGTGCATCTTTACAAAAAGAAGAATGATTCCTGGCAGTGCTCAGGGAACCATACAGAGTGGTGGGGATTGAACCCAGTTCAGTCATGTGCAATACAAGTGACAGTAAATTCAGTGTACTGTCACTGTAGCCCCCCAATAGGTTATTTGAAGACATCCAAAATGAGGCAGAGCCTGGCATATAGGTAATGGAAATGACCAGGGGTAGAGAAAAGAGCACTTAAAGCCATGAAGCCTCTTATTTGACCTGTGCCTGGGTAGCAGATAGAGCACTAGTTCTTAGCTATAATTCTCCAGCAAACACAGAAAAGCCAATGAGACCAAGTGCCAAATGCACCAGAAGAGGAGGCAGATCATAGAGGATCTTTGACTTATCAGTATCATATTAGGACATCAAGATACTGAGGGACAAAACCAGCAGGAAAACAGAATGCACCATAGACAGTGTACAATGGAATCAGAGAGGAACCCATTAGAGATCTTGATAGGACAAAGGACATCAGGGAATCCAAAAGTGTCTTTTCTTTTTTATTCCTTCTAATTTCTTTATAACTCTGAGGCTTCCACAATACATTTGGTTCAGGCAATAAATGCTAAAATATCTAACCCACCACTAGTATGACCTTTTCTTCACCAGTATCCCTAATTTCTCACCCTCTTCTTCTACCTGCATCCATGCAGGCACAAATAAATTTACTTCATACTGATCGTTACAATACAAAAACAAATAGGACTATCAAAACTTAGATAAACAAGGGTTTATTTGAAATGATTATTATACCTTCATGTGGTATTTCTAAAGTCAGTGCCTAAGGATTTTTGGGCTGCAGTTGGTGGTAGTTGAGACTTCTGTATTACTGTTTAGACTCACTGATTTTGGTAGATTATTATGTAACTTTCCCATCACAATTTCTGTAATATTACTAGGCTGACACTATTATAAAATATTGAGGTGTTGTGGAGCTGCTTGAAGAATTTATAGGATTTATAGATCTGAGACAAATTAGTGGTCTGGAAGTTTGATATTATTAAGGAGTTGAACTGGGTTGTATGTGTTTCTGTTAGAGAATGCAGGGTCTGGCACGGGACTGCTGTAGTACATGCAAAAAGGGGAATCTGTGGTGCCCCTGCCCCTTTCTGAGGTTGCCCCAGAGGTACCAATCTGTACCAGGCTACCTGGGAAGTAAGGGCAGCAGAGCTGATTGTTGGAGGGTCGAGGGTGTGGTACTGGGTTGCTGTAGTTCATACAGAAAAAGAATGGTATGGAGAATGTATGGAGAATACACCACACTCCACACCTCCACCTATTTTCTGAGAATGTCACAGAGGTATTAGCCTGGACAGGGCTTCTTGGCAAGCATTGGCAGCCATTATTTTTTCTATAGCTATCTTCCTAAGGCTGTTAAATAAATAGACATCTGGAGTTTTGCTTGCTAGTTTGATATCCAACATTCTAGGAACAATACTCAGAAATTATTCCCCATTGTGTCTTCTCATGTTCTGAGATGTAGATGCATTTCCTGTATTGGTTATTTTATTTTTGTTTTTGAACCACACTTGGTGGCTCTCAGGGCTTTCTCCCGGTTCTGCACTCAGAAATTGTTCCTAGCAGGCTCAGGATGCCTGTGATTGAACCCAGATCAGTCGTGGGTTGATTTTGTGTAAGACAAGTGCCCTATTGCTGTGCTATTGCTCCAGCCCCATATTTCCTGTGTTTGGAAGAAATAGACATTCAACTCAGAATTCAATCAGCTCAGGGTAATATCCTATATGCTGGACATTCATTTGTCCATTTTTTCTCTTCCACTGAAGCTTGCTAACAGTACTGGAATTCAAAGAAAACTTCCCTGAATTCTATAGGAATTTGGTAGATGAGTGATATTGTCAACATGTCAGATGCTGTTTTACTGGTATTCATTGCTCTAATGAAGAAAGAGCAGGGAATGAAAAAAAGGAAATCCTTGAGGGGGAAAAGCAACACCAAAAGACCCACATCACTGCAGCTGTGATGTCAGAAAATATTTATGAAGCCTCATTTTGATTCTGATCTAGAGATTATATTTGCATCTCTGAATTTATCAAATGGAGAGGGACAACCATAAAAGAACATCATATCCTCGGCACCCCTATTTTGTTGTGTCTCCCATTTTCTTTTGGGGTCAGTTGTCTAACAGCTGTCTTTAAGCAAGAGAATGGAATGCTACAATGGTTACTATTTTGCTGCTTGAAGTAGTAAGGTCTCAGGATCAAATTAAGTATATATGCCAAGTAGGTAAATCAGAGTTCTACTTTATGTCCCAGAGGTGTGGTCACAAATAATGCGTCATTCACAAAAAAATCTATTTCTTCTTGTGAGTCATCAGAAACATGAATGTGGTCATTGCCAAAAAAAAAACCCCCACATTTGATTCTTGGTATGTCTCTGTTAATATGCAGCACATAAAGCATTAATCTGTTACACTGGGCTCTAGCAAATGCATGGCTCCTTTTTATTTTTTTTCCTAATGATTTGTAAGAGGCTATTCATCATTGCTATTTGGATAAGGGCAGGGTTTGAAAACATGAAAACATAGTTTGAAGAGCATGTTTCTCTCTGGAAAATTTCTCCATGTTGATCATATGTGGGGAGGCAATTTGGCTTCTCAGTGAAATAAAGATGACAATCAGAGAAAGAGAAATCAGCATAGAGGAATTGGCTGAGGAAAGTATTGGTCTTTATAACATGGCAGTGATAAAAAGTTGTCAGCACACGCAGTCACTTCATTTTGGAAGGAATAGGATCTGCTTCAAGTTGTATGATGAGTTGGTTTGTATAATGTCAATAAAATAACTAACCATCAGGGTCAGACCATTGGCGCAAGTGGTAGCGCATTTGCCTTACTAATGCTAACCTAGGGCACACCAATGTTGGATCCCCCAGCGTCCGATATGGTCCCCCCAAGCCAGGAACGATTTCTGAGTGCATAGCCAAGGGTAGCCCCTACCATCATCAGATAACTAAACAACAACAACAACAATAATAAAATCTACCTGTCGTTGAGTTTTAGTCTGAGGTTGGGGAGCCAAGGAGGATTGTAACCTCAATAGGGAGAGTTACTTCCTTCCTGCTTGACCATTTCACATATTCCTTGGAAAAATGCCAGGGAGTGGAGGGCTAAGCCTGCTGGGCTAGGTCTGACTGGAGAACCTCCACAACATGAATGCTATGATCCTACTAGCCCCCCAAGTCAGCAGCAGCTAAGTGTTCTGGAGGTTTATATGGCATGGAAACTGGAAAGTACCTTCTTGAGTTTTCTGGGTATTATGGTCTCAGAATTGGGGTGGGGGAATACTGTTTTTTATGAAGTAGGTAAATTGGCTTTATCTCTTAATAAGTTTCCTGTTTTTTGTGTGTAATACATATATGTATGTTTTTGTTTTGTTTTGGGGGCACACCTGACAGCACTCAGGGGTCACTTCTGGCTCTTCACTCAGAAATCACTCCTGCAGGCTCAGGAGATCATATGGGATGCCAGGGTTTGAACCTGGGTCGACTGCACCAGTAATAGTATATTGTATATTCTTGCAGAAAAGACTATCTTAGGAGGAAACACATAGTGAAGGGAAAGAAATGTTGTTAAAGGGAAAGATTACGTACTCAGGAAAGTGTGTGGACTTCTCCAGAGAAGAAGCGAACCTAGTGTGAAGGAAATGAAAGGGAAAACTCATCTCAATTGGAGTATGACAACTCCAGAACGTTCTTTAACTTTGGCAAAATTGGTTTTGGCTTGTGGCTTTCTGTGTAGGAAAAAGTCTGGTGCAGAGTGTTGTTAAGGGAAAGGACTTTGACCTTTTATTTATTTTTATTTATTTATTTTGCTTTTGGGGCCACACTCAGTGATGCTCAGAGGTTACTCCTGGCTTGGGGAATCATATGGGAACCCGGGGGATTGAACCACGGTTCGTCCTAGGTTAGCGCATGCAAGGCAAATGCCTTTTTTCTTGTGCCACAGCTCTGGCCCCTTATTTTATTTATATTTTGGTTTTTGGGCCACACCTGGTGACACTCAGAATTAATCCTGCTCAAAAATCTCTCCTGGCTGGCTTGGGACCATATGGGATGCCAAGAATAGAACCTGGGTAGGTCCTGGTTTAGCCACATGGAAGGCAATGCCCTTTTGCTGTGCTATCACTCAGGCCCCCACTCTGACCTTTTGTCTTTCATATCCTTTTGTGTGTGTATGTAGGGAGAGCTGCTGGGCCACATCTAGTGCTACCCTGGGGCTATTTCTCACAATGTTAGGAGTAACTATGGAGGTTTACCATATGTTGTACTGGAAAACTGACTGGGGTTGAATATAAGCAAGACAAGCAACTTACCCTGTGCTACTTTTCTGCCCACTCGTGTTCTTATTATCATCTTTATTTTTTATTAGAACACTATGATTTACCCAATACATAATACAGTCTTTTCAGGCATTAAATATTCAAAGTACAAGTATGATCTTCCCTTCATTGGTATCCCTTGTTCCCCACCAACTACCATAGCCACAGGCTTCTGTGGTTTGATTCAGAATGGGAAGCTTGGCCCCACCATTCTGAGAATGCCATATAATTATTAGCCTGACCCAGACTATCTCATACTTTATTTTGGAGCTTGTTACAGGAGTTGGTCCATAATTCTGCTGGGAAGATGGCAGGTGTGAACAGAGGCTGCAGGGTTTTCCAGTGATGGAGTAATGTGTGTGTATTGTGTGTGTGTGTGTGTGTGTGTGTTGTATGTGCGTGTGCAGAGATCACAGTTAGCCTAACCCTATTTCAAAGTAACCCAGATTTTTAAGCCCATAGTCTGGTCCCATGTGACAAAGTTCAACTGCTCCTATTATTTGAATTCAGTTACAGTACTGAGCTAAAGGGTGTAAGGAATGGTTCTGGCCTGTTGTGATTTCAAACAGAAAGGAGAAATATTTCTCATCTCTTGTAAGAATGCTTCAATGGGATAAACTTGGGCATCATTCTACCTGGGAAGAGTCAGCAGCCATTATTTTATTTTGGGCTTGGTAGGGGAGTTGGACTATTTTTTTTTTCTAGTAGAAAGATGACCTTATTAGTTCCCCTTATTCTATTTGTTTTTTTCCTCCTCAGGGGATTCAGACTTTTCTGATGGGGCACTGGGTTCAGAGTGTTACCAGGCCTCTCAGTTTGACACCAAAAGGGGTCACAATTTATGCTGTGGGCCTGCAAGCAGGATGGAAAAAGAGTTTTCTCTAGGTCACATCTTGGTTTTATTACTTGCTAAAACTCATTGCCATGGGCCCCTTTGTTTCTGCTTCTTTTTTAGAGGCTAGATACTTAAACTGTGAATTGTAACCTCATATGTACCCATAAAAATGAACATGGAGGTTGATTTAAGGACTTTTCATGTAAAAGGTCCAAAGTCAATCCTTAGCTTTGCCAGGAGAGATATCTGAGCATCTTAGTGGCAACTGAAAGCAGTTTAGGCATAAGGTGTGTGATTCTGTCAATTAAATAAAATATTAAATTTGAGTTCTCTTTTTTAATAGGAAATATTTGATTTTTATATTATTTTATATAATAAAAAAACCCAAAATTACACAAAACAATTTATGATGAAAAACGGATACAAATAGAAAAGGCCTAAAAACAGCTGTACACTGATGACAGAATATGTGCAACGGTGAATGATGTTGTACATTGTATGACTAAAATTCAATCATGAGCAACTCCTTTTGTTAGCCTGGACTAAAAAAAAAAACCCAACTGTGTTATGAAAAACCTTGTCAGTACAGCATTTAGATAAAACAATTAACAATGTAATTTAAAAGGAAAAAAAAATTGAGGGATAATTTAATCAGCACAGCCCTATCTCCCAGGACATATCGTTGATATCTACAGAATTTTTTTGTTTGTCAGTGATGGTGACTTATTGGTCGTATCTAGTGGTAGAGACCATAGACAGTTCTACCAATAAAAAATCATTAGATCCAAATAATCTGGCTGTGCCAGATTAGCAAAATATAATGTGAAGAATGTTCTAAGGAGAGAGAATAGGGGATAGGGTTATTGCCTTGCCTGTAGCCACCCAGATTTGATCCATCTAACCACCAGGAGTAAGTCCTCAGCCCTGCTGGGTGTGTCCTCAAGCCAACATATAATTTAAAAATTGTTTTGAAACATTGGTCTGGTCTCTGCATTTAACTCACTAGGATAATATTTTGGGAAAATATAAAGAGAATATAAAGGCTTTTTCTTATTACAGAATGATCAGGTCTCCAAATTTGTGGATTCACCTTTCACCATATTTCATTTTGAGAGACGAGTTTGAGAATACTCTTTACTCTAAGAATTCCAACTAGTATTATTTTTACTTTTTACAAAATGGAAACTTATTGAAATGCTTTCTGTTGCCTTGAAAGTAAAAGGTGAGGATTTTCCTTCCTAAAAATAGTTTCTGTGAACCGTAAGAAAGAATCTCACACCCAGTGCCAAAATATATGTGCTTTGTTTCCAAACCGGTGAATTTAAATCCTATAATTATTAAACTTTATTAAATTTAGCCACAAGCACTTTCTTATCTTGTATAGTATGGATTATTCCATGCTTATGACTTTTCAAATTAGGAAAAACATTGTATTCAAAATAGTTTACATGTATTTAAAAAAACACAATAGAAGACTAAGAAAGTTTAACTCTGTAAAATATTGGTGATCATGTAAATAAGTCATGCAGGAAAAGATACCATTATTTAAACTTACCCACAAGGTTTAAAAACTGTTAATCAATGAATGTGAGCAGCTCAACTTTCATGTTTTTTAAATAGAGCCACCTTTTGCCCAGCTGTCTGGTCACACCCTGTGGCCTGGGGAATCTCTAGGATTGTTTCTCAGCAGTGTGTTCAGGAGGTGATTCTGGCGAACCTCTGATTTCTATCACTCTGAACTGTTTTCCTGCCCCTCCATTTTATTTTTTAATTTGGGTAAGCTCAAGTAAGGGAAATATTTGGTTAATAAAGTTTTATATACTCCACCCCAAATCTTGATAGATTTGCTCTTTTAACATTACTAGACCAAGATATTAGCTATCAATCTGTGTATGATATGGCCAGATGAAGAGATCCATATAAGCTTATAAAGTATGGCTCAAAGTGAGGCATATCATATTTTGATTCAGGGGTTGGCTAGCTTTTACTGCTAAGGGTCAACAAGAAAGCATTTCCTGTTCTGTGAGCCAGAATATATGTCTCAGGTGCAGCTTGGCTTTTGAAGTTGACATATATATGATAGCATATATAATATATATCCTTTTATTGCAGGACATGAAATATTATAGTAAAATAAATGAATGTTTGAAGTCAAATACCAATACAATTTTGTTAATAAAAGCAATTGTGCCTAATTAGACCATCAGACCTAGTGTGCTCAATCTTGCTTCATGTAACCCAGCAAGCTCTAGTCTGAGCAAATTACTTTCTGGGTGCAAAAAATTATTATCTAAAGAATCTCTGTACTATATTCATTATTCAGGTAGAACTTATTGCAGAATGTACAGTATTGTTGAGCATTAACAACCTAAAGTCCAGAAAAGACCCTAAGTAATGCAATTTTATTAACACATGATGCAGTGTTCATGTAAATGGTTTATTAGACTCAGCTAAGTTGTTATAAAAATACCATGTCCATATTTAATACGTACTAGTTTTCATATTTAGTGAAACTGAAATTGCCCCAGTAACAGAGATATTAGCCATTTCAAATGGGGGATTATCACACACTGGCCTTGCACAGGATGCTGGCTAATATGATATATCTTTTGTTTTTGTTTTTGTTTTTTTGGGCCACACCCAGTGACGCTCAGGGGTTACTCCTGGCTATGCGCTCAGAAGTCGCTCCTGGCAGGCACGGGGGACCATATGGGAACCGGGGGGGATCGAACCGTGGTCCGTCCTAGGCTAGCGCAGGCAAGGCAGCAGGCACCTTACCTCCAGCGCCACCGCCCGGCTCCCTAATATGATATATCTTAAGAGCCTTCAGGAAGCTTACCACACATAGAGCTGAGTGCAGTTAGAGAAATAACTACACTAACAATGATCATGACAATGGCAGTGAGTGAGAGAAATAGAATGCCTGTATCAAAGACAGGCAGGGGTGCGCGAGAAGAAATATGGGGTGTAGAAATCCGTTCCCAGGAGAGGTTCGCTGATGGAGGTAGGGAGTACGAGGTCTCTCCCCTCCAGCTTGGAGAGCGCGTCTACCACCCAGTAACCAGCGGTTCTGAGGTGAATCGGCGGGTAAACAGCTCACGGAGAGTCAGACTTGTGGAAATATCAGCTTTATTCGGTGGAAAGAACTGAGGTCCGAAGTCTCAGCATCAGTTCCAACAAAAAGCCCCCCGCCTTCCACAGACCCTTGGGAACCACCCTAGGGTAGGGGCAGAATGCCAGGTCACATCACAGACACCCATCAGGGTAGGGTCAGTAACATACTAATCCCAAGAAATGTTTACATACACAACAATTCTGCCAGGTTACACCCTAGGGTAGGGTCCAATCACTGATCAGGGTAGGGTCAGAAATGTTTATACAGAACAATTCCAGATCATGATAAGATTAGAAATGTTTACATACGCAACAATGGGGACCACTGGTGGTGGGAATGTTGCACTGGTGAAGAAGGTTGATCTTTTCTATAACTGAAACCCAACTACAAACATATTTGTAATCATGGTGCTTAAATAAATATATCGTATAAAAATGAGCCATCAGGCATTGTTTGGCTCTGTCCAGTAGATGCTAAGAAATAGTACTTTCTCATTCAGCTCATTTCTGTTTGTTCCTAATGTGGGGTCCTGTTATTAGATCTTCTCCTCAGTGTGTCAGCTACTATGATGTAAGAGCAAGCAGTAGTTCCTGCAAACTGTAAGAAGAAAAATGAGCCACCAGGAATCCCATGCTTTCCATTCTTCAGTAATCACGCCGATGTGATCAAACACTGTGACACTTCCAACTAGCTAGCTTTCTGCAATGTGAAGTCAATGAGAGAATTTTTTTCCTACTTCCTAAGTGTCCTCAGTCAAGAAAGATAAAAACTGAAGTAGTTTTGTGTGAGGGCTCTCAATCATGAGCCGAGAAAGGCGCAGTGTGCCATGTAGCAACAAAGGCATAAAATTGCCCTGAGGTCTTCATTTCATGTGATATGTGAGGCTCTTACAAAGTAGTCTCTGATTCCCTGATAAAGTGTCCACTTTGTTCAATTATCCATGTTTTCTTCAATTTTACCAGTCAATATATATTCTTTTTGTCCCTCTCTTTCCCCAATGCCATGAAATTTGCTTCTCACATGTGCCAGTAACAAGTTCATGATAAAATCCTTGCTGTCTTGTTAAAAAAAGAACCTGTTATGCATGTGAACTGATTTTATCATGTAGTCTGGTTGAAGAACATAGAGTAAAATGCTCAACTGATAAATGGCACAGTCTGTTTCTCCATTTCTAGCAGGATTATAAAAGTAATGACAGACAAAGCTTACCAGTCTCTACTCAGCATGTGTGTGCCCCCTTTTCTATGTATATGTGGAAAAAGAAATATAGATAAGTGTATATAAATGTGTCCAGTGAAGTAGTTATCTTCTGTTGTATTACAAATCATCGCATAATTTCTCAACTTAAAAACAAATATTTGTGCTGAGAGAGTTCAAGAACTAGAGTTCATGCTTTACTTGGGGGAGCAATGGCTTCAGTCATCAACACAATCTGTTCCATTAGTGCCAAAAGTGCAGAAATGATCCCTATCACTACATGAGGTTTAGTTTTCTGAGAACCACTAGATGGCCCAAAAGCAACAAAAAAATGCTTATCTAACACTTTTGGTAGATCAGGAATTCAATCGACATATTTGAGTGGTTTTGGGTCTCACATAAAGTTACAGCACACACACAGATCTGATAGGTTTCTGCAGTAATCTGAAAACTTATCTTTTCTAATATGACTCAGTGATATGAAGAAATTTAGTGCAGGTAGATGGTAAGAGGCTTTTGAGTTTCTTTTAAATATTTCCATGGAGTTGCTTTGAGTATCTGTGTATTATTGCACCTGTTTCTGCCTGAAGCATATGATCCAGTAGATTGGAAGGTAAAGTTATAATGCTTGATGACTTAATCTTTGAAGTCATACTTGTCATGTTTACATTAACCTCTTGGCTAAAAGGGCAATCTTATTCGGTGTAATTGAGGTAGCACAGGTTGTAGATTTCTGGAAGTGAGGATTTTTGAAGAGATTCTTTGAATATTCTATGTGCTGTAGGTTTTATTTTCATTGTGTGGTGATATGCCACAAAAGCCACTTTGACCAGCACCTTCAATTTTTTTTTTAATATTGATATTCCATATTTTTCTTTTTTTACACCCCCCATCACCATTGTCCAAGATCTCCCTCCTACCCACCCAAACCCCGCCTGTACTCTAGACAGGCTCTCCATTTCCCTCATATATTCTCATTATTAGGACAGTTCGAAATTTAGTTATTTCTCTAACTGAACTCATCACTCTTTGTGGTGAGCTTCCTGAGGTGAGCTGGAACTTCCAGCTCTTTTCTCTTTTGTGTCTGAAAATTATTATCGCAAGAATGTCTTTCATTTTTCTTAAAACCCATAGATAAGTGAGACCATTCAGCGTTTTTCTCTCTCTTTCTGACTTATTTCACTCAGCATAATAGATTCCATGTATATCCATGTATAGGAAAATTTCATGACTTCATCTCTCCTGATGGCTGCATAATATTCCATTGTGTATATATACCACAGTTTCTTTAGCCATTCCTCTGTTGAAAGGCATCTTGGTCGTTTCCAGACTCTTCCTATGGTAAATAGTGCTGCAATGAATATAGGTGTAAGGGAGGAGTTTTTGTATTGTATTTTTGTGTTGCTAGGGTATATTCCTAGGAGTGGTATAGCTGGATCGTATGGGAGCTCGATTTCCAGTTTCTGGAGGAATCTCCATATCGCTTTCCATAAAGGTTGAACTACACGGCATTCCCACCAGCAGTGGATAAGTGTTCCTTTCTCTCCACATCCCTGTCAACACCTGTTTATTCTCATTCTTTGTAATGTGTGCCATTCTCTGTGGTGTGAGGTGGTATCTCATAGTTGTTTTGATTTGCATCTCCCTGATGATTAGTGATGTGGAGCATTTTCTCATGTGTCTTTTGGCCATTTGTATTTCTTCTTTGTCAAAGTTTCTGTTCATTTCTTCTCCCCATTTTTTGATGGGATTAGATGTTTTTTTCTGGTAAAGTTCTGTCAGCGCCTTGTATATTTTGGAGATTAGCCCCTTAACTGATGGATGTTGGGTGAATAGTTTGTCCCACTCAGTGGGTGACTCTTGTATCCTGGGCTTAATATATTCCCATCTGTTAATATCTGCTTTCACCTGCTTGAAGAGTGCATTTTCCTCCTTGAATATGCTTGTAGTCTCAATGTCCTGGAGTGTTTTGCCTACGTGTTGTTCTATGTATTTTATGGTTTCAGGACTGATATCAAGGTCTTTCATCCATTTGGATTTCATCTTCATACATGATGTTAGCTGGGGGTCTAAGTTCAACTTTTTGCAAGTGGCTAGCCAGTTGTGCGAACAACACTTGTTGAAGAGGCTTTCTTTGCGCCATTTAGGATTTCTTGCTTCTTTATCAAAAATTATGTGACTATATGTCTGGGGAACACTTTCTGAGTATTCAAGCCTATTCCACTGATCTGAGGGCCTGTCCTTATTCCAATACCATGCTGTTTTGATAACTATTGCTTTGTAGTAAAGTTTAAGGTTGGGGAAAGTAATTCCTCCCATTTTCTTTTTCCCAATGATTGCTTTAGCTATTCAGGGTGTTTATTGTTCCAAATGAATTTCAGAAGTGTCTGGTCCACTTCTTTGAAGAATGTCGTGGGGATCTTTAGAGAGATTGTATTAAATCTGTATAATGCCTTGGGTAGTATTGCCATTTTGATGATGTTAGTCCTGCCCATCCATGAGCAGGGTATGTGTTTCCATTTCTGCATATTCTCTCTTATTTCCTGGAGCAGAGTTTTATAGTTTTCTTTATATAGGTCCTTTACATTTTTAGTCAAGTTGATTCCAAGATATTTGAGTTTGTGTGGCACTATTGTGAATGGGGTTGTTTTCTTAATGTCCATTTCTGCCTTATTACTATTGGTGTATAGAAAGGCCATTGATTTTTGTGTATTAATTTTATAGCCTGTCACCTTGCTATATGAGTCTATTGTTTCTAAAAGCTTTTTGGTAGAGTCCTTAGGGTTTTCTAAGTAGAGTATCATGTCATCTGCAAAAAGTGAGAGCTTGATTTCTTCCTTTCCTATCTGGATTCCCTTGATATCTTTTTCTTGCCTAATCGCTATAGTGAGTACTTCCAGTGCGATGTTGAATAGGAGTGGTGAGAGAGGACAGCCTTGTCTTGTGCCAGAATTTAGAGGGAAGGCTTTTTGTTTTTCTCCATTGAGGATTATATTTGCCACTGTCTTGCGGTAGATGGCCTTAACTATATTGAGAAAGGTTCCTTCCATTCCCATCTTGCTGAGAGTTTTGATCAAGAATGGGTGTTGAACCTTATCATATGCCTTCTCTGCATCTATTGATATGATCATGTGATTTTTATTTTTCTTGTTGTTGATGTTGTGTATGATGTTGATAGATTAACGGATGTTAAACCAGCCTTGCATTCCTGGAATGAAACCTACTTGAATGTAGTGGATGATCTTTTTAATGAGGCATTGGATCCTATTTGCCAGGATTTTGTTGAGGATCTTTGCATCTGCATTCATTAGCGATATTGGTCTGTAATTTTCTTTTTTTGTTGCATCTCTGTTTGGTTTCAGTATCAAGGTGATGTTGGCTTCATAAAAGGTATTTGGAAGTGTTTCCATTTGTTTGATTTCATGAAAGAGTCTTGCCAGGATTGGTAGTAATTCCTCTTGGAAAGTTTGAAAGAATTCATTAGTGAATCCATCTGGGCCTGGGCTTTTGTTTTTGGGCAGACATTTGATTACCATTTTAATTTTATCAATAGTGATGGGAGTCTTTAGATATGCTATATCCTCTTCCTTCAACCATGGAAGATTATAAGAGTCCAAGAATTTATCCATTTCTTCCAGGTTCTCATTTTTAGTGGCATAAAGCTTTTCAAAGTAGTTTCTGATTACCCTTTGAATCTCTGCCATATCAGTGGTGATCTCTCCTTTTTCATTCCTGATATGAGTTATCAAGTTTATCTCTCTTTCTTTGTTAGTTTTGCCAGTGGTCTATCAATCTTGTTTATTTTTTCAAAGAACCAACTTCTGCTTTTGTTGATCTTTCAGATTTTTTTGGGGGGTTTCCACTTCATTGATTTCTGCTCTCAGCTTTGTTATTTCCTTCTGCCTACCTAGTTTTGGGTCCTTTTGTTGAGCATTTTCTAGTTCTATGAGCTGCATCATTAGGCTACTCAGGTAAGCCCCTTCTTCCTTCTTGATGTGTTCTTGCAAAGCTATAAATTTTCCTCTCAGTACTGCTTTTGCTGTGTCCCATAAGTTCTGATAGTTTGTGTCTTCATTATCGTTTGTTTCCAGGAACCTTTTGATTTCCTCTTTGATTTCATCTCGGACCCACTGGTTATTCAGTATGAGGCTGTTTAACTTCCAGGTGTTAAAGTTTTTCTTCTGTGTTCCTTTGGAATTCACAAATAATTTCAGAGCCTTGTGGTCAGGAAAGGTAGTCTGCAAAATTTCTATCCTCTTGATATTATGGAGATACCTTCAAATTCTGATCAGTAGCAGGGGAGGGTGAGAGGGTGTTTGGTCACAGAGAATGAGTCAGATCAAAACACAGGAGGCAACAAAATATACTATACTTATAGTCATTTGGGCAATCTTCAGTGAGCTCTCAGGCTGGCTATTTACTCAATAAATCACTTTTCATCCTGGTGACCAACATGTGAATCAATGTTTCAGTTGATAGAGATATTAAGGATAATTATTAAGCACAACAACATCGAGTGGGCACATTAAGATCAGGAGCTGGGATAGTTCAATCAGAAAGCACCCTTTAACTATAGTCTTTGTAGTTTCCTATTCCATTTTTGCCTATGTTGCCCTCAATCTATAAAAGATGCTAAACTCATTTTATTTTATTCTTTCCTGGACTGCCAGATTATATACTAAAAAACCTAAACTCTTTATCCCAGTCTTGAAGGGTTCTTTTTTTAATGAAAGATTTCCTATACATCAAGTTAGATATCTTAGCAAAGATCTCTATAACTCATTGGTTTTTTATAAAATAATATTGATTTTATACAGACAGAGATATGAGACAGAGTATTTCTTCCAGGTATAATTTTTTATGTATAAATTACAGTACAAAAATCACTGTATTGCACAACTACCAAACTGGCTCAAGACACATGATCATTGGCCCAACAACTCTTCTGGTCTGGCCATTTCTTTTTCCCTTCCACACTTTTATTATTTGGATTATTTTTATTTCAGTGATGAGTGAGATAATTCGGTGTTTGTACTTCAGAATTATTTAGCTTAAACTGATACCCTCTAGGGCCACCCATAGCAAAGAACATGTTTATAATTTCTTCTAACTGTACAGTGTTCCACTATGTAGATGCACCACAATTTTAAAGCTTATATTTTTTTATTGAAATTTATATTAATAAGACTTGTGAAAGATACACCAGTATCTTTAGTGGGTTCTAGTTTAGTGTTTAGACATTCTATTAAAGGGTTTCAATTATGGCTATTTGGTTTTTTTCTTTATTCCTCTTAAGTATTCCAACTAGTTCTATTGAAACATATTTTCATATAACTTTCATCTATGAATCTCTATCAGTTATTACAGGCTGCATTGCTGTTAACAAAACCAAATCTAATCAATAAAAAGGAGGAAAGAGATATCTCAATTCTCAAACTTATACACACTGAATCTTTATTTTTTACACTATAGTCCAAGGAATGTTTCCATGAATGGTGTCTTTGCTTCACACAGTAAATTCAATTCACCTCCATCTGCCATTCTTGAAGGTCAAATTATCATATGGGATTAGTTTTAGCAATACATAGGAGAATGGAGATGTGACATTTTTTGCATTTGCTGGAAACAACATGTCACAAGTCTTTAACTGCTCCCATTAGGAGGAATATCTAGAGCTGCTTTCCAGACACCAATGTACTGTCCACAAAATGGTGATGGAAGTGATATCAGTGGGATCCCTGGGTGATTTATCTGAAGTAGTGGTGGGGAAGACAGGCAGCAGCTTCAAGAAAGAATCTGGCACTTTCTTTCTATCAAGTTCTACCACATGAGGATGTGACTGGGGAGATCTAAGATTGTGAACCTAGCTCTTTGCCAAAACGGAAAGCCAGTCCTAGACATTACCCAGACCCTCCAGGTCCATTGCCTTTCTCTCAAAAATTAATTTCAGAAGATTATTGAAGTACAAACAGGTTTTATTTGGAGATTCTGAGGATGGGTAAAGTGAAGATAAGAAAGAGTGTAAGGGGAAATATGCTCACCAACAATAAACAACATAGAAACTTCAAAAAATATCAATGAAACCAGGAGTTGGTTCTTTGAAAGAATAAACAGGATAGATAAACTGCTGGAAAGAAAAAAAAGGGAATCACCCAAATAAATAGAATCAAAAATGAAAGGGGAGAGATTACAACAGAAACCCAAGAAATTCAACACATCATGAGGACTTATTATGAACAATTATACTCATTTAGGTTAGAGAACCCAGAAGAAACCCAAGGATTTCTGGAAAAATATCATCTTCCAAGACTGGATAAGGAGGATGTAGAAAGCCTAAACAGGCCAGTCACATCCAAGGAAATTGAATCAGTAATTGAGAAACTCCCCAAGAACAAAAGTCCAGGTTTAGATGGTTTTACAGATGAATATCTATCAAACATTGGTAGAAGAATTACTACCATTGATCCACAGGCTCCTCCAAAACATTGAAAAGACAGGAATCCTTCCTAACGCCTTTTCTTTATATGATGCTAATATCACACTCATTCCCAAAGACGACAAAGACACAACCAAGAAAGAAAACTACAGACCAATCTCACTAATATATATAGAAGAAAAAATCCTCAACAAAATATTAGCAAACTGAATCCAACAATATATTAAAAAGATTATATCCTGACCAAGTTGGTGTATTATCCCAGTGATACAAGGATGGTTCAACATACGCAAATCAATCAACATCATACACCACATCAACAAGAAGAAAAACCAAAAAATCACAAGATTATATCAATAAATGCAGAAAAGGCATTTAACAAAATCCAACACCCATTCATGATGAAAACACTTAGAAAAATAGGACTGGAAGAAACCTTCATAAAGATAGTTACACTATCTATAAAAAGCCCCACAGCCAACATTATCCTTAATGGTGAAAAACTGAAAGCATTTCCACAAAGGTCAGAAACTAGGCAAGGCCGTTCACTTCTCCACTTATTCAAATAGTTTTAGAAGTCCTAGCAATAGCAATCAGACAAGAGAAGGGAATCAAAGGAATCCAAATAGGGAAAGAGGAACTCAAACTATCTCTTCCTGCAGATGATACAACGATCTACATAGAAAACCCTAAGGAGTCCACAGTGCCCGGGAGATAGCATGGAGGTAAGGCGTTTGCCTTTCATGCAAAAGGTCATCGGTTCGAATCCCGGTGCCCCATATGGTCCCCCGTGCCTGCCAGGAGCGATTTCTGAGCATGAAGCCAGAGGTAACCCCTGAGCACTGCCGGGTGTGACCCAAAAAAACCAAAAAGAAAAAAAAGAAAAAAAAAATCTCCTAAAAAACAATTATCAAAGTGGCAAAGTGCCAAAGTAGCAAAGTGGCAGGCTACAAAGTCAATACATGAAAGACAGTAAGGTTCCTCTATACAAATAACAATGTAGAGGAGAAAGAAATTAAGGAGGCAATCTCATTAAAAACAGTATCCAAAAATATCAAGTACCTAGGAATCAACCTTAAAAGAGAAGGGAAGGACCTATACCATGAAAACTTCGAAGAACTTCAGAAAGAAATTGAAGACCTAAGGAAATGGGAGAACATCCCATACTCATGGGTAGGTAGAATCAACATGGTCAAAATGACTCTTACCTAAACTTCTATATAGATTCAATGCAATCCCTATCCAAATTCAGACATCATTTTTTAAGGACTCAGAACAATCAATTATAAAATTTATATGGAACCACAAAAGACCCAGTTTAGTCAATACATACTGAAAAACAAGAAGCTGAGTGCCCGGGAGATAGCATGGAGGTAAGGCATTTGCCTTTCATGCAAAAGGTCATCGGTTCGAATCCCGGTGCCCCATATGGTCCCCCATGCCTGCCAGGAGCAATTTCTGAGCATGGAGCCAGGAGTAACCCCTGAGCACTGCCGGGTGTGACCCAAAAACCACACACACAAAAAAAAAGAAGCTGGGTGGTATCTCTTTACATAACCTAAAGCTTTACTAACAAGCCATAGCTATCAAAACAGCATGGTACTGGAACAAAGAGAGAGCCTAAGACCATTGGGTTAGAACAGAATATCCAGAGATAAACCCTCCTATATACAGTCAACCGATATTTGACAAAAGAGGCAAGAACTGGAAATGGAACAAACACCGTCTCTTCAACAAATGGTGTCGAAACAACTGGCTAACCACTAGTAAGAAATTAAAGATTGATCCATACCTCACACCTTACACAAAAATCAACTCCAAAAGGATTGAATACTTTGAAATCAGATACAATATATAAACTTTATTGAGGAAAAATAGGCAGAACACTTCAAGACCTATATATCAAAAAAGTCTTTGAGGATAGAATACCAATGGCAAGAACTTTAGCATCAAACCTTAATAAATGGGGAACCAGAGAGATAGCATGGAGGTAAAGCTTTTGCCTTGCATGCAAACTCCGGCATCCCATATGGTCCCCCGAGTCTGCCAGGAGCTATTTCTGAGTGTAGAGCCAATGAGTAACTCATGAGCGCTGCCTGGTATGACCCCCCCCCAAAAAAAAAACCTTAAGAAACCCTAGTTAAAACTAGAAGACAGTTAACAAAATGGGAAAACTTTTTTGCATTCAACGCATCAGATATCTAGGATATACAAAGCACTCAGAAAAGTGAGTTCCAAAAAAACTAATAAAGCCATAAAAATGGGGAGAAGAAATGAATAGACACTTCTCCAGGGAAGACTGCAAGATGGCCAATAGACACATGAAACCATGCACACTTTCACTCATCATTTGGTAAATCCAAATCAAGAAAATAATGAGGTGAGATGGCACACATCAAAAATAACAGAACCAATCACAGTTGGTGGGGATGTGGTAAGTAAGGAATTCTCATCCACTGCTGGTGGGAATGTTGCCTGGTCCAACCCTTATGGAAAACAGTATGGAGAGTGTTTAGTAAACTCAGAATTGAGCTGCCATATGACCCATATGCCATATGACTCCTGGATATGTATCCCCAAGTAGCAAGGACATTCATTCCAAAGTATGTGTGCACTCCACTATTTATCACAGCACTTATTGCCATAGCCAATATTTGGAACCAACCTCAATGCCCAACAACAGATGAGAGGATCATAAAGATGTGGTATTTATACACAATAGAATACAACATAGCATAGAAGATACAATCATGGATTTTTCAACTACATGGATGGATCTAGAAAATATTATCTTAAATGAAGTAAGCCAGAAGAAGAAGGATAAATACAGAATGATAGCACTTCTCTGAGGTATTTAGAATATACATCATATATCCATATAATACTCTAAGAACAAATTTGATGTTCTAATAGGGTAGAAACTCCAAGCACCATGGTTGTCAGCATTTAGAGGGTGGAAAGTGTGCAAATCAAGTGGAAGAGGAGCAACACAAATCCTCGACTATCCATTACACCAAAACCAAACCAACAGCAATGGAAACAATGGTTTAAAGTGAACAGGTATATAATCAGCCTTTAATTTCAAAAGCCTATAATAATAACTTAGGGTACTTATCCTACTCATCCACAGATACAGGTGAAGAATATGATTGGAAGCCAGAGACTTCAGCTGCAGTGATTCCTAATAATATGTCTTAATGCTTTACTATGTATAAAAATAACCTTGAGGCAGAGAGATAGCATGGAGGTAGGGTGTTTGTCTTGTGTACAGAAGGACTGTGGTTCAAATCCTGGCATCCCATATGGTCCCCCGAGCCTGCCAGGAGTTATTTCTGAGTTTAGAACCAGGAATAACCCCTGAGTGCTGCGCCCCCCCCCCAAAAAAAAAAACAAAAACCAACCAACCAAACAAACAAAAAACCTTTCAGCTTCTCTGTTCACACTGGTTCTTGGATACAAAGGGTGGACATTCTAATTTTACACCTCAGTGCTCAGACTTATGTTACAGGACCTACTCATTGAACACGTTTTGGCAAATTAACATTTACTTTCTCACTCTCTCTCTTCTCTACCTCTTCCCTTCTCCCCTTTCTTCTTCCTCTTTTTCTTCATCACCATCATTTCACTCTATGTCAAATAAAAGCCACACTGTTAGTTTCTCTTTAGGTAATGAATTTGATACATAAAATGCCATGGACAATACTACACAGGGTAGCTACCTATATAATAGGCACACAGGTTGCTTAGTACTCTATTTGCGAAAACTATGCATATCCTAAAATTTATAAGCTAGAGATCAGCGAAGAAATTATTGGGAAGGTGAAATTTAAAGAATATAATATCGTGAATGAAAATAAAAGTGGAGTCAGATGATAGAACACTAATGGGACAATACTCTTCCAAAAGTATGTAAGTACTAGAAAGGATATGTCTTTGACAGAGTGA
>PVKC010015665.1:0-21405 GCA_004027635.1 Crocidura indochinensis
AAAGAGTGTCTGGGTGTCACTGCACCTCATATGACTTCCAGTCTTCCCTCCAGCATCTGAGTCTTTGGACCTTGTGAGGAAGTCTGGGGAGGAGAGAGGAGATTCCATCTCTGTAGGAGCTGTACAGAGAAGGTTCTGGGCCCTAACAGAGGGCCTTTTAGCAAGGCTCCTCTCTGTCTGCAAATCCAACTAGAGTTCAGTCTAATCTAGTGTTGTCAGGCACTTGGCATGTGTGAGGGGCAACTTTGAGAAATATTCTGATGTCTCCTGCAACACTTTGATTTTTGCTACTATACCTCCATAACTTCCTTTAGTTTTCAAAGTTTAATCTTTCATTTCCCATATCTTATTGGTCCTTAACAGGAACCTTTGCTGTATTCTGCAGAATTCTGTATTCTGGTCCAGGACAATTTTCACACTTAGGCCTGACTGATTGTGAAATTGGAGGTTCTGGGGCTAGACACAACACTCTCTCTCTCTCTCTCTCTCTCTCTCTCTCCTCTTCTCTCTCTTTTATACTCTCTTCCTCTCTCTCAAGTTCAGGGGAGCAGTATACCTGGAGGTGTTTTTGGAGCATGCAGAAGTAATGCCTTGGTGACTTTTCCTTAAGGCCAGAGCATGAATGTCAAACTTATGTCATCAAGGTAGCAGTGATGCATTTCATCAAAATTAATTGTTGAGGCCAAAGAATACTTCATTTTTCTTCCATTCTGCAACTCTATCATCCCTTTTACCCTATGAAGTCAAGAGGTTTTACTCTAAATGGAAATTATCAGCCTGCCTGCAACTGCTGGTTATGTTTACTTTGGGGACTTCAGAGAGATGGCAAATGGGGACAGGAATTTAGTGCTGATGAATCCTGAAATTAAAATTTAGGAAATAACTAAAGGTTGTCCTCCCCACCTTTGTTCTAGGGGGTCTTATTAAGTTCTTTGGCTAGCCTGTGAACTATTGAAAGGATAAAAAAAACATATTATCTTGACAGATGACATCTCCAAGTAGAGAACGCTATTATTTGATGGTTGTTGTTTATATTTGGTATACAGTTGATTTGAATTATTGAGCCCAGCTTCGAATCCACTTGATGTGTATTAAATTTGACTGTGTTACCTTGGAATATCCTTTTACTCCTATTACTGTACTGCATCCAAGTCTTACGTTCTTGATTTGAATAGAGAAGCTAAAGGTCCTTTGAGTAATTAAAAAGCCTAGTGCATGGCAGAGGGTCTCCTGGGACTTGAAGAGATTGTGATGTAGTTGAGCTGTTTGCTTGATGGATTGAGATGAAAAGATGACACCAGATCGCCTCTGATAAGCTGTGTCAATCACCTTTGTGTCACAGCAAACTGGCAGCTATGATTTTTCTGTTCTTTTACCCAACTACCATTGCTTTGAAGTCCCACCTGGGTCCACATCTCCACAGATGGTCTCAATGTTCTGGCTCTTCCTTTGAGTCTCTCTTTCAATGTTCTGGGTCTTCCTTTGAGTCTCTCTTTCACTGGATGGAAGTAGGAAAGCATGAATTGTTTTTATCTGAAGGGAAGGTACATGTGATGGTTGCTCCTGCTGTTTTTATGTCTTGTCTTATTTCTTAGATTCTAGAATCTTCTGCATGTCCCTTCCTCTGAAGCATTTCTGGTATTTGAAATAAGCAGAACTATTTATAGGTGCCCTGCCCTATCATGATGTGATCTCTAGACTTACCCTAACCAAGTAAGTAGTCTATGCTAGAATTTACAACGATGCCCTGGGCTTCTGCTTTGGTGTCTGACTAGTTCCAGTGAAACCTTCTCTACTTTGATATTATTGCTCTGGGAACAATTGATGGGAACAACATACTGACACAGGAGTATGTGGAGAATCAAGCCATAGTAAATAGAATTTTCACAAAACCCCCACTGAGCTAGATGGGAAGAAAGTACTATTTCTTTGACTGAAAGCAATAGTCAATTCACCACTGACTCATTCCCCAACAGACTTAGGGTCTGTGATGTTTAGAAATGGGCTTTTCTGCTCAGCATAGTGACCAACACATAAATCTTAAGGCCAGTCAGATGCTATTAGATAGAAAAGAAGAGAGTTCGGTGCTCTGCCAGTTTCCTGTCACTGTAGGCTCTAGCCCATTTTATACTGAAGAATCATATTATGGACTTTAGTAACTAGAAACTAGTAGTCAGAAATACTAACTAGGGAGTTGACCACAGTAGCTTATAGGCAGCTGGAAGAGTCCTGGATAGTGTGTCTGGAGACTTTGTTTATGGTCTTAGCTCTTTTACTAACCGTGGGGCTGTAGATAAAACACTTAACCTTTGTCTTTGACCTCAGTTTTTTTGAGTCATAAAATGAGGCCGCTGGTCTAGGTGAACCAGTTCTTGGATTCGATTAGGTTATAAAAATGATTTTGAAATGTCAGGGCTAAAAGAGAGCCATGGATTGCTTGCACCTTGCCCCCTTAAGTTCCAGAGTTGGTGGGTTTCTTCCCAGTGCCATTCCCCAGAGTCCAGTATGGAAGTGCCCCAAGGACTTTTAACCTCAGAAATATTGCGGTTGGCAGCTTTTTCTTAATGAACCTTGCAGCTTCCCCCAAACCCCTAAGTTGGTCTCCTATGTGTGGCCCTTGCATTTTTTTTGCCAAGACTGATTTCTATAAAAGCACACATACCACGTTGTTTCCTTTTGCTCTTTAAATGTTTTCAGTACTTGCCTGTTGAGCAGTACAATTTGCTGTTGAAATATATTAGCAGTGTAATGACCTAGAACTAGCCAGGTTGTCCCCAATACACCTTTCTGTTGGGCTGCCTATGGCCCACGGAGTTATTACAGATGAACATATGATAGCGAAAGCCACTCACTGGCTGCATTCCAGAGCAAATTCACAATTATTGATGGAGGCCTGTTGAAATGGTTCTTAAAGGTCTCTTAAATGTATGGTTTTAGGTGACATATCTCTATTTGAGGATGGAGAATAATAACTACTGAGAGAAATGACCACCCCTAACATATTTGTGTATATAAACATATACCTTTATATTTTTATATATCCACATTCTGTGTGTTACATTAAACACTTAGAGGGTTTTTCTTATTTCCCATATGATTAAAAATAGTTCAGAAACATTGCTTTTAGAAGCTGCAAATATACATCTTAGTGACAGTACATAATCTAACTGTTGCTACTGTGTTTTCTTTAGACTTTATCCATCAGCACATGTTAGGATTTTGTTTTTTTGTTTTTAGTGACCTTGGTAGGTGGGAAGACAGCTATGTCTTTGGACTAACACATTTGAATATTGGTTGTGAGAAGAGATTACATGTAATTAGCATCTTCAGATTTTCTATTCTAGCCACATTCTACGATGCTTCATGTTTAAATAATCATATAATACACTTTTTGGTGGCTCCATTTTTGTACTTTTATGTGACCAGACTCAATGGCAGAGAGAAAAACTATTAAAGCAATTGGACCAGAGAGTTCAGAGGTTGAGGTTCTTGCTTGTGAATACTTTTCCAGTATTTCTGAATATTTATGAAGGAGCTGCTAAGGGATGCGCTTGTGTTACTTCATCATGATTAGTCTGTGGAACTAATTGTCATTCCCTCCCCCCCCACTTCACAGAACACAGAACTCAGTTTGTAGAGGTATTACACTGACCCAAATTTATGTCTCTGGGCAATGGTAGAACTGGCATTTGAATTCTGATCTAGCATTTCAACCCAGATCTTTTCCCTGCAGCCCCCTTTCCCCCCCAATTCTACCAAGGTGCCTAAATACAGTTAAATGTTGGCTCCAAGTTGCGTTGTCATCTCCATTACTATAGATCTGGAGAAGACACTTTCAGAAATAGTCACTGCTTTGGTGATTGTCTACTCTTGGGAATCATTCAGAGTCTGGGAGGGGAAGGTTAATTTAGGGGTCCTTTGTCCCTCTGCTCTACTACATACTTTGCTATGATTTGGACTTCATTTGTCTCTCACTTTCATGCCTACCCACACTTATAGTAAATTCCTTGCTACATGTTTCATGGTTTGTCCTGGGAACTTAACTCTGAGCAAATCTGCCTGCCCCAGTCCAGGATGGATTTGTTCATTTGGTATATCCTCCTGCAGGGCCTTCCTTGAGCTTTGTGGAAACCTTCATTCAAGGACTAAGTTATTGGTGGGGCCGCAGTGAAAACCTAAAATGGAATTTCTTTGTACTCACTCTGCATTGTGACTTTTATGTCTTCATTTCTCTTCATAACCTCCTAAGAGTTCCCACTCAGAGAATTCTCTGTCTTTACTTTGATCAATTATGATAGCTCTAAAATAGCATGCAGTTCTGAAATCCTCCATTCGCCACCCCCTTCCTTATCACTGCTGCATCTCATTCACTCATCCATGTATTCATTACATCTTTCCTGTGCCTGAGCTAAGGACCAACTATGGGGTCTCTCTGCAGCCTTAGCCCTGTCCTTTTCTCCCCCTCTCCGTGTCAAGGGATTTTTACATTTATCTGAAGTAACAATAGGAGTAGACTTACCAAATAGCAGCCAAGCAATAAGATATGATACTGTGTAATGTGGCTCCATTCCAAACAGCAATGATAGGAAATGATATCTAATATGAATATGTAAACTACAGAGGAAAAAAGTTATCTTTCTAACATCACAGTCACTTTACATATATTACTTAGGGTTGACGATCTCAGAAGCTAATGTCTGTAAACAGGGAGAGGTTGTTATTGGCATCACTAATTAAAGGCATCTTTATGCTATTTCCTCTTTCCGTTTATTACAAGTACATTTTGTCATTACTCGAATTGGTGACTTTTGTCAGGTGTAGTGGCTTACATTTGCAGATAACACTTCCATACCTTAGTTTTTATTTTCTTTTGTTTGTTTTGTTTCAAATAATTTCCAACAATCTTCAGTGTATATAAGTTGGGATTGGATTCATATTCCCATTTCACAGACAGAGAAGCTGAGGGTACATAGGCAAAGTGAGAGGAGAGAATCGTTCTCTGAGTTTGATAATGTGATTTAAGAAATATGTAGATGATGCCTCTTATTTGGATGAGACTGATCTCAGCGCCTCACAACATGAAAAGTTTCAGTGACCATACTTATTCCCTTATTCCTCCTGGAACACACACACACACACACACACACACACACACACACACTTACATACACATGCTTTTCACTTACTCTAGCCATGAATTTGATCACAGCAGATCCTTGCTCAGGGGAGCTGATCAGCAAGTGGAACACATATACACACACCCCGTGGAGCATGTACAGTGAGAAGCAGACTGGCACGAAGGTGCTTATCACCCTCAGTATGTTGCTGGCATGTACAAAAGCAATGTGGATATTTTGGAACACAGCTTTAGGTTTCCTGATTGGAAATGTTCTTAAACTAAAATATCTTCCGTGACAAGCTTTTTTTGTGTGGTTATAAAAAAAGATCAGCATTTCACAGGTTACCCAATTTGCTAATTACTTAGAATTCAAATCAGGTATCTGTGGTGAAATTAGCATGCACTAGCCCTTGTCTCTTTGATGAGGGTTTCTGGTGGGAGAGAGGGATCATCGAGGTGGGTGGGAATGTGCAGGGGAAAATCGGAAGTGGATGCTCAGGGTTATGTTTTATCACTTCGGCGAGATGATGGCTGAATGTTACAGTGACATTTGACAGGAGTCAACGGATCGCTCAGAAAGATGAGGTGCTTCCTTTTGAGGAGATAGTGCTTCAACGGGTTGCATCTTTTTCTTCCCAAAGGCAGATTTCTGCAGCTTTTCCCTTGAGCTGGGTTATCCCTCACATCCTGTGTGGGAGGACCTGTAAGAGTTGGTTATTTTCCAATTATCAAAGGGGAGGAGGTTGTTCTTAATATATTTACTCAGGGGCCCCGCCTGATGCATCTATTTCTATCCATCTATTCCTGCCCGCCTCTGCCTATCTGTATATTCATCCATTTTACTCTTCGTGGCAGTTTCAGAGGTTGAGTCTGGTAAGCCCCAGCAGCGGTTCCCTGTCACATGCGAGGTGCATGCTCCTCTCAGTATACTCGCTGCTTGGCAGAAGGGGCTGATCAGAATATCAGTGCAACATTCACAGCTCTGGGCTTTCCTGGGACCTCTTCTCTTCATCCCTGCCTCCAGCCCTTAAGTGCCATCACAAATGAAACCGAGTGACTCATCTGCATGAAGGAGCTGAGTTTCTTTCTTCTTAAGTCTTTTCACAAAATATTGCTCCAGATGACAGGAAGGCGCCCACAAGCATCCAGATCATGATCTGTTTTGCAACCCTTTTGGGTTGCAGTGACTGAATCTGCAGACTATGAGGAGAATGATAGTACCTGCTTCAAGGACTTGAATGGAGAGAAAGTGAAAGGATATAAGCACAGAACATTCACAGATTCACAGCACGGACTCAGGAAGTAGTGCCTGGGAAGTGGGCGGCTATGTTATGCTTTAGAAACAGGTTCTAAGTGACTTGTCCACCAGGTGCTGCCCTGAGGAGGATTGAAGTGCATCTATTCAAGTGAAGGTGTCAGAAGACCCTCTCCCCTAAGCCAATTGTGGAAAATTTCATCCCAAGGACTTACTAATGATGGGAGACTTCTAATATGAGGGCTCAATGGATAAGACCTATCAGAGAAGAAACTCTGAGACCTGGATTAGATCAAATCTCACTCACCAACATGCGTTTTCTTCCTCTCTGGGCAGTGGAATATTTTATGCTCTGACTCCCAGCACTCCAGAGCTCATATATTCCAGAATGGAAATATTCATTCCATACTCTTCACTTGATCCAGGCCTCTGAGTTGGCCCCCTGATCCACACTGTGTTTGGAAGTGGGGTGGTGGCAGAACCTTTGGGAAGCGAAATTGTTAAGTCTTTCTTCAAGACAGTGGATCTGGTTTGGGAGCTGGCACATCCTCCCAGCTCTCATGGTTTCCAAGGACTAAAATGTGGCTTCAGCCCAGGTGCATGCACAGGTTTCTGAGGTCTGGTGATGTTGCTCTCTGCAGCTCGGTGGATTATGGAATTTTACTGACTCGCAGAGGAGGCCTGAGGGGATGCTGTTGTTTTGGCTATTCCTTTTATCTCTTCCTTCTTCCACGCATACATGTACTCTCCCGTCATTAAATAATGGCCTACTCTATGACAGTCATAATAAAGTGTTCGGCATTCTTTGTACTACTAGGAGACACTAGCATTCCATTAGTCTCCAAGATTCTCCTTTTATCCTTATACGCATGACTCCATTCAGAGTGTGGAGCATATGGAGGGAGAGAATCCTTTCAGTTAGGGTGATTGGAGAACAAGCTGGTGCTGTGCTGTGCTGTGAGAATCAAATTGGAGGTGTCTTTATGAAACAAATTCACAGTCATGTCCAGTGTTTTCAGCCTTCCCATTTGGTTTTATAGTCAGAGTAGCTCTTAGTTTGTATAAATATTTTGTTTTTGTTTGGGGAGCATGCCCTGTGGTTTTTTTTTTTTAGAGCTTATTCTAGCTTGCTTTCAGGGATCATTTCTGATGGATTTGGGGACCATATGGAGTGCCAGGGATTGATTACATTAACTTTGATCATGGCTGCAGCAATGCAAGTGTTCTACATGCTATACTATCTTTCTGGTCCTTACACAAATATATTTTCAGTTAAAGGCATTGGGTGGGGACAGAGGTGCTTAAGAGGGAGTAGAGAAGGTGCTTGACTTGTACACAACTGGCCCAAGTTCAATATCAAGCACTTTATAGAATTTCCTGTTCTGAAGTAATCTCCTAAGCACAGCCAAGAGTGGTCCAAAGTTTTTTTTTCTTTTTAGTAAATAAAATGTATTTCTTTTTGTCCTCATAGGTGAAACTCAAAGAATTTAAGTTACCTTACCATTATCACATAGCTATTTTTTTGGGGGGTGGGGGAAGCACACCTGGTGACACTCAGGAGTTATTTCTAGCTCCTGACTTGGGGGACCATATGGGATGCCGGGGGATCGAACTGTAGTCTGTCCTAGGTCAGATACATGCAAGACAAATGCCCTACTGCTGCACCAGTGCTCCGGCCCCATCACATAGCTTTTTGATTGCTGTTTCCAGCATAGATTAATTCCCTTTTTCATTCCTAGCATTGCCAGGTGCTTGCCAACAAGACTCTTACTTCCTCTTCTTACCTCACTCCCAAGAGGTGGACAGAATTAATAATTAAATATTTGGATTAAAACTCTTTGCATCTTCCATATAGGGTATCCTGGGATTGCCTGATGTATAACAAAAAAGGCTCTTCTTCCCACCACACTCCCAAGAGGTAGTCAGAATAAATGCTTAGGTATTGTGTTTAAGACTCACTGCATGTACTATGTGGGGTTTTTACATCTTTCTGAGGCTTGGAAAGGGATCAATTATACCTTACCTTGACAAGGTATCGATCACGCAATGACTTAGAAGTGACTTAGAAGGGGTTTTAAGCTCTGACATGCTCAGGTTCTTCATTGAGAACATCCCTCTCTCCATTCATAACAAAAGAGATTGTTGAATTAATCTGTACTTGCTGTGTTTTACATTCTGGAAATCCCTTTCGCAGGCAAAGCCTTGATACAGACAGATGCCAGAATTAAGTCTTTGAAGGTGATTGTCCTCTTGGCAACTCCTGTCTCCCATCTCCAGTGGAGGACTCTGGAGAATGAGTTTGTTCCTAAGTTTATTCTTGAGGCTTTCCATCCTTGGCTGGAGTTCTTGGCGCTAAGCTAGATGATGGCGATCTACTCCCATCCTTATCAAATTTTTCCTCCCTCCCAAGCAGCTTCTACCTCCTAGGGTGTCAGGCTTCCTGTTTGCTTTTCACTTCCACATGTTCCTGCTGGGCTGTTCTCTGGCACCAACTCTCTGGGTCTCTGGGGAAGATAATAGAGAGGAGCTGAGAAGGCTCCATGTAGCTGAGTCTTCCATGGGCTATTTGATGACTCATATACTGCAGGGGGTGCTGGTTTGTGGGATGTGGAGGCTATGGGAAGGAGGGAGCTGTCCCTTTGTTTCTGTCTGCTGTGGAGAAACAAGTCAACCTACTATCTCAGATGGTAGCTGTTTCCACACACGATGACACTGGACTGTTGGCAAAAAAGTTATAGAACAAGGAGGTGCTTTAATGGTATAGGGATGGCTTTTTCAGATATTCCAGAACTTAGCTTCTGTCTCACACCCTTCCTTGCTGGTTTTTCACCGTTTCCTTTGTTTTACACTCTTCCAAGAAAAAAATGAAAAGTTGACAGACAACTGCATTCTCCCTCAGCAAGGAGTAGGAGCAGTTCCTGGGCTTTTGAGCAAGTCAGGTAAAATTTTCTTCTACACAAGTTACTGAGACTCTTTTCCAGACAAGTCATGTGTAAAGAGGGTAAATGGTTGCTAATTGATAATTTGGGGTGTCCTGAGCTATCACTGGCATTTTATTCTGAGCAATCATCTTGCTTTTTCTGAAGTCTGTGCCTTCCAGACATATTGATCTGTCTCTGCAACTCCCTTGAGGCCCACGTGGTAGGGTGGGATTAGGGGGGCCGGGGGGTCTCCCTTTACTCTGTGTGCTAGAAGGAGAGAATATGGTTGTCCTGTGGTATTTCAGTCCTGGGGTCTGTGCCCGGTGATTCATATTTGCTGTATCTAAACACATCATCAGGCTTTGTCAAGTTTCTGCTGTGGTTGGCTAATTAATGTTATTGGAGGAAACGATGAATTCCCCCCACTCCCCTCACAGCTGAAGATGAGACAGAATTTGTCCGGAATCACACACAAACGTCCTTTGCTTAATCTTTTCTGTTTGAATAATTTCAGTTGCCCAGTAGCACAGGGACTCTTCCAAAAATCTTCCTAATGCCGGAGGCCACAGCTCCCCATATAGCTTCGAAAAGGAAAGTCAAGTCTTCTAACTTAACTCTTTAACTTCTCTCCCAATTCCTCTCTCTCTCTTACTCTCTTTCAAAAAAAAAGGCATTTTGTGCCTTTGCTTGAGTTCAGTTTGGTATGTCACTTCTACATGAAGACTGATTCTTCCAACATCTTGAACCTGGGAAGGAAAAGTATTTGTGTCACTCATGAACCTGAATATCTTCCTGTTCATTTTATAAGGCAAAAAGCAGAACCAGCATTTTGTCCCAGTTCTTAGCTCACTCTCTTACTTTGAAGCCAATTGAAAATCCCGACATGTCTTTTCTGCCATAATACACAGCAGACACAGAGACATGCTCAGTAGCATTTTCACACAGGACATCCCTCACCCAGATAAAGACATAGGCACAATAGAATTTGAGTTCTGATAGCATTCTCCCTACTCAGTAGAGGAGACATAGGCATCCATAGTTGTTAACCAAGTGTGAGAGTGTGTGTGTGGGGGGGGGGGTTGGGGAGAGAGAAAGAGAGAAAGAGAGAGAAAGAGAGAAAGAAAGAGGGAGAAAGGAAGAGAGAAAGGAAGAAAGAAAGAAAGAGAGAGAAAGGAAGAAAGAGAGAAGATAGCCTTGAATTCCCTATAATTTATGCAGAAAAGCATAATTGCTTGAAAAATACTAGAGCCACAAAAAGTGCTTGGTTCATCTGGAATGCCAAGTTCCTTGCAGAAACTCACTTTTCTTGCAGATGGTTCCATGGATATCTTGCCCAGAAGCTTGGTTGAGAGTATAGGATGTGGATCCTATTATGTTAATAACTGCATTTTTTTCACCTTGGAAACAGGGATTCCAGAAGGATTTTTAGTATGAGACTTTGAGATCTTCTTAGTGTATTAGAATTTGGTACACAATTAACTTTGGTGTCTAAGTCATGAACTGAGCTCAG
Source organism: Crocidura indochinensis (assembly GCA_004027635.1). Lineage (NCBI taxonomy): Eukaryota > Metazoa > Chordata > Mammalia > Eulipotyphla > Soricidae > Crocidura > Crocidura indochinensis. Next base: position 10,806 of record PVKC010015665.1, read on the forward strand.
GTAAGTATTTAAAAGATGAAATATGATTTTGGTATTTTCCCCTGTCACAAATCTTCTTTTAAGCTTTCAAGTAGGATATGCTTGGAGGAATGTTTTCCAAAGTGGGATGATACTTTCCTCTCCATCCTGAAGGGTCCCAGGATTCGCCCAAGTAGGACAATAATATCCTCAGGTGCAATTGATCCACTCTATTTGGTTAAAGAAGGCCAATTTCCAGGGAGCTGAGTAAAAAAAGTTCCTAAAAAGGGTTGATAATTCAAGTAAGTTTGAAAATCTTTGGCCTAGAGGAGTCTTACAAAAAGACTCCAAAGAATGAAGTAGTTTTGACTATGTGGAGCAATAAATCCAGAAAGACCTATGGACTTTGGAGAGCTGACAGCATGAGAAAAATGGGTACATATTAGGGCCTTTATATGATGACATGAGGAATAAGTGGGGAAGTTCAGTTAAGAACCCTCTTTGGGGGCCCGGGAGATAGCATGGAGGTAAGGCGTTTGCCTTTCATGCAAAAGGTCATCGGTTCGAATCCCAGTGCTCCATATGGTCCCCCATGCCCGCCAGGAGCAATTTCTGAGCATGGAGCCAGGAGTAACCCTTGAGCACTGCCGGGTGTGACCCAAAAACCAAAAAAAAAAAAAAAAAAAAAAAAAAGAACCCTCTTTGAAGATCCTCACTCATGCAGCTGTGTGAGTACATTGTAAGCCATATAGAATCAAGTGACTACAAATGGATTGACTCCATAAATCTGCTGAATAGAAAGAGACTCCTGGGTCTCTTGGCATGAATAATAGTGGCCAAATCCCAGTTCAGCATGACCCTCCCTGTCATTACATGTCCTCATATAACTGTTCCTGTGGGTCCTGAGTCATGAAAAGGGAGCCCTGGAATGAAACCTGAAGATCAGAATACAATAGGCCATTGCCATTGCCTGTGCCACAGAGAAGGGTTGAAGAGATCCACCACCTTGAAGGGGAATAAGCCATCACAGCATAATATTTGGCTGCTTTAACAGAGGTGTGGACAGAGAAAAATGTATCTTCCTTGTATTTGAAGGAGACAAAGCCTTTAGTTTTCTGTTTTGTTTTGTCTTGGGCCACAGCCATATTAAGGCCTAACTCCTGCTCTGTGCTCAGAGATCACATCTGGTGCTGCTCACAGGATCCTATGAATTGCCAGGCATTGAACTGGGGTTGAACCTTGTGCAAGTCAAGTGTGTTAATATTTAATATTTCTCCTGCTTAAGGCAATTTTATATTTTAGAATATGCCATGCCCAAATACCTTCCTGCAAATCAATTGATGAGATATTATATGCCCCGCATTCTTGTGGATTCTTGCAATTAATAACTGGAGTTGAGGTACTCAACAAGGCAATAAAGTCTATAAACAGCCAGTAGACTCATGGTGTCTCTCTGGCACAGCAAGTGTGTTAGCAGCTGATCATCAGATGATGTGGAGAGGAATGAGTTCTTTTCTTCTATGCTGGGCCCCATGCAACCTGGGTCATTCAAACAGCATCTTCATTCCTGGTTGAGCTGGACATGGAGCATTGTGGCTAAGTCTCTGCTTTGCACATGAAATCTTCCATGTGATCCCAACACCATGCCCTTCAGCACATATTTGCCCTTAATGGTATAAAGACTGAAGGGTCACTAACTGTATGGAAAAAAAAAAGATTACCTAAAAATCTTACTTAAGGAATGCATTTGCAATGATTGGTCATCAGAAATTGCTGTATCATACCATTCTCCTAGCTGAAAGGGCCAACTCCTGAGCAGGGTACTGAGAACTGCCCCCTTGGGGATCTTGGTGCAACTGCTGCAGCTGATCTTCCTATTCCACAGTCCTGCTCCATGTTGGGGTTTCTTTAGCTTTGCAGCCTCCTTTGCCCTCTCTGAACTCTGGTGGAAAGGGTGGAAAGGTACTATTCTATTCTTCCCCCTTCACCAGTATCTGTTTGATGGGTTTCCACTCATTCTGCAGATGCCTCGCCAGAAAGACTCTGGCTTTCCTAAAACTCAAAGTATGTGCATTGCCTTTGTCCATATTTCTCTTAAAGCAGCCAATTATTCTTCAGTGAATGGTTTATTCCTCTTCAAGTTCAAGGATGCCATTTTTCTCCCACCTAAGCTTTATATATATTTACATATGCACATATATATGTGCATATATGCACTATATGTATGCACAGATATATATATTTATACTCATATGAGATGCCAGTTTGTTTTCTTCATTGTTAATTACTCCAGCATCTAGAATAGCAGTACAATACAAAATAACTTTCAGTGAAAACTTGTGGGATAGAAAAATGAAACTCAGTAGAATATTTTTTTCAAGTTCTTAACTTCTGTTAGCATTAGACTTTTGCTGGCAATAGAATGGCTGTAGAATAAAGTGTCTATTAGCACCTATAGATCAGTAATGATTAATTGTTGTTTAGTTTGTACTTCAACCACACCAAGCTGTGATAAGGGCTTACTCCTGACTCTATAATAAGGGATCATTCTTGGCAGTCTTAAGAAGACCAAATGTGGTACTGGGTACTGAACCAGGATCAACTGCATGCTAGGCCAGCAATTTCTCTCTGGCTCCTGTTTATTTTATTTTTATAAATACACTTCTTGGGGCCAGAGAGGTGGTGCCTTGCAAGTGCTAGACTAGGATGGACCGAGGTTTGATCCCCCAGCATCCCATATGGTACCCCCAAGTCAGGGGCGATTTCTGAGCTCTTAGCCAGAGTAACCCCTAAGTGTCAAATGGGTGTGGCCGAAAACCCAAAAACAAACAAACAAACAAAAATTCACACTCCCTCCTGAGTCCATCAGGAGTGATTCCTAATCAGATCAAGGAGTAAGTTCTGAGCAGTACCACCAGGAATGACCCAAAAGACAAAAACAAAACAAAAACAACAGCAACAACAAAAAACAATAAAAGTTCTTCCCCTCAGGGAGATTTGGGATATTAGTGATGGGAATGTTGCACTGGTGAAGGGGAGTGTTCTTTACATGACTAAAACCCAACTACAATTATATTTGTAATCACGGTATTTAAATAAAGATATTAATTTAAAAAAACTAAAAAAAGAGTTCTATTTTTAATTTTTACAGCTTTTCTGTTTTTGCTTGTTTTTTGTTTTAATGGGAGAAGAGAAAAGATAGTTTGGAGCTATGCATGCTCAGAGGCTGTCCCTGGTCATTTGCTCACTAGTGATTGCTCTGGTGGTGCTTTGAAGGTTCAGTGCTTAGGCTCAAATATGACTCCACCATGGGCAGTGCAAGAACCTTTCCTGTTATGCTATCTTTCCCACCTCTTTAGTGACTTACATACTCAATCAGTTTAGCTGTTTTTCCATCTTGGGGACTGACTGGGGAGGTTGAAAGCATTATGGAGTCTGGTATTGCCTCTAAAAATATGCCTATTTAAATCATGTGTTTATAACATTTATTTTTCTACTACTGCCTTTTCTGGCTTTATCATTCTCTACCAGAAGATTGGCAGTGTGGCAGAGAGGCACAGTATTTGTTTTTAGTTTGCATATAGACAGGGTGGAAGCTATTGAGTTTCAGAGAGTGTTTGAAATAGCACTGGAATTTTTCCCAATCTAGGCCTAGAGCTTGATAGAGAAAGATGAACATTTATTTTCACCAGCACCGACTAAAATAGTTTTTGGAAATAAACTTGGCTAGTGGCAAGATAAGCCATGTTCTGAGAGTAGACATGGGGAAAAAGAGGCATTGTTCATGTTTTGTTTCTAGATTTGATTTTGCCTCATCATATTTCTCTATTTACTGTAGACTCTTCATAAATGCTACTTTTACAGTGGCTGGAGCACAGCAGATAGAGCACTTGCCTTGCATGTAGCCAACCCAAGTTTAATCCCTGGTACCACATATGATCCTCCCGAGCTACCTGTGTACCCCTGGAGTACATAGTCAGGAGTGTTCCCTGAGCATTGTTGGGTATAGGCAAAACAAAAACAAACAAAAACAATAAAGCAAACAAAGAGAAAAGGTAAATTAATGCCACTTTTCTTTTATTACAAATAGCGTTCAATTATTTTATTGTATTCGAGGTCAGATAGATCACTGAAATTTCCCATTTAAAGATGGAAGTGGCAATGACTAGAGATGAGAAGTTCAGTGAAGCATTTCACAATCTACAGTCAGTGCATGTGCAGAAACTGCCTTATGGAATTTAGCTTATGGGATATTTGGTTTCTACTCAGGAGACATGTTCTGATGGGATAACCAATTTTTTCTGAGTCCAGGAATGGGTAACTACTTTTCTGTTGGATACCAGGCATCACTGATCATCCAACTTTTATGACTTGATAGTTACCAGTATTAGGGCCTTTGTTCCAAACATGGCTTCCTGAAAAAAAAAAAGAAGGCAATAAAGAACACAAGGAAATGTCTTTGAGAAAGAGAGTGGGCACATTCAGCACTGCTCAGGGGTCACATCTTTCTTTGTGCTCAGAGATCACGCCTCACTTTGTACTGAGGGGTCACTTCTGATTCTGTACCATGATTTGAATGGGGGCTGTGGCCATCTCTGCATGTTAAGCAAACATCTTCCTTGCTCTACATAGAATCTCTTAGTGATGACTTATTGAGATGATGGCATTGTGCCTGCTGGCTAATAGAAGAGCACTGGATGAAGAGAAATTTTGGCTTTTTACAAATCATTCTTAACTATGATACATTTTACCCAAGTTGGAGTATCCTAGAACTTAATGTGGATGACTTTATCACAGAAGTTAAGAAAAACTTTCAGTTCTTGTCCTGGCGATTGGTATGAACTGTACAGTGCTTTATTGCAAAAATGGTTGAGGTCACTTTTGGTTTTGGGGTGAATGATGGACTAGTGATATCTGTTATGTTAGGGAACATAGTGTGTGGACAGCCAATGGACTCCATGAATACTAATTCTGCTATCACTTAGGCTAAATATTTTTCTACTGAAAATTCAAAAATGCATCAGTATGCATAGTTTTGTTTAGATGGAAAGAACAAAAGTAAACTAAAACAATTTAACAATAATAAATTCCCACTTAGAAGAAGAGAAATGGCACTTTTCTTATAAACAGCATTTTTATTTTATTTATTATTTTCAAATCTTAGAAAAATAAAATGCTGTGGCATTCCTGGTCAATCCAGTTTTCTTGCGTTTCTGTGACATATATTTATATTAATCCAAATGGACCAATAGAATTCTTGAGAAAGTTAGCTTAAATGTCAGTTTAGCCATCTTTGCCTCATGTCAATGAAAACTTTGAAATCACATAAAGTTTAAAAATATAAGCAAAGGCCTTTCTGTATATTTTGGTCTATGAGGCAGATTTAACTCTAATTTGAAATTGTGTTTTATTAGTTTATTTTCTTGTTTCTGAGCTTAACTAAGGTTGTCATACATAATAGTGTAAGCATAAGGAGGACCAAACAAGATTGCTAAATGTAGCGCTGGTTTTATGAGATGATCTTTTCATGTACACATTTTATCTGTGCATTTTTATCTCAGTGCTAATAAAAACTCAAAATAATTAATCTTCAATTGTACATGTTGTTGGGTTTTTTGTTTGTTTATTTGTTTTGGTTTGGGCCACATCTGGTGACACTCAGGGGTTACTCCTGGCTAAGCACTCAGAAATCACTCCTAGCATGGGGGACCATCTGGGATGTCGGGGATCAAACTATGGTCCACCTTAGACTAGCACAGGCAAGGCAAACGCCTTGCTGCTTGCACCACTCCGGCCCCTGTACACAGTTATTTTAAAGTATGGCAGGAGATAAATAGCTTTGTCCACCCAGACAGGATCCACTGAATAAGGCTAGTAAGGATTTTGCATGTGATTTTCTAGCGGAACACTTTTTTCGTGCCCAAGAAATAGTTTCCAGTCAAATATTGCTACATAGAATCATAGACCAGAATCCTATGATACCCCAAACATACTTGTTTAATAGTTATATAGAGAGTGAATTCAGTATTGCATCTCTTCATAGAAAAGAATTTTGCCACTTGTAGTGCTCCTAAAGTCTGAAAGTCAGTGATATTTGGGGATGGAGATTAAGTTCACTAGGTAGTCACTTGCCTTGTACCTCATCATTTGATCTGGCACCCCCTGTAGACCTCTGAGCCCACTTGGCATGTTCCTTGAGTGCAGAGCCAATTCTGAGCACTGCAGGATGTGCCCCCCTCCAAGAAATTTTAAAGTTATATTTATCTGTAAAATTTTATGACAATAGAAATGGAAAGACTGCTAGATTTCTGCCTCTCATTTTAGTGAGAAGAACTAATAACAAGCTAGTAACAGAAAAATGAGGGTTCAAGTAGGTAACACTTATTTCCTTGTCCAATGCCAGCTTTTTTGATCAAATTAATAAGAAAATTAAAATGACATAAAACAGAATGGTGTGGGCATCACAGAGAAGAAATGGGAGTTCTTAACCAATGATTTGGTCTGCCCTAGCTAAAGATTTGGAAGATGCTCTGAGATTTGCCCTGGGGTACTGTATTTCATTACTTCCAATCTTTATAATCCCATTATACAGCTGTCTCTGTTCAGTATCATGGATACCTCCATGCTCCTGGCTGAAGATTCTGTCAAGCCTTAGGAACTGTAGTGATCATTCTGAGGTCAGCATACTGACTTCCTCCTTTCTTCTAATTGGATTTCCCCATGGCCTATCTACCCTTGGTGGTTAGTATTTTCAAATCCTCACTACCAAGAGAGCAGAGAGCAAGTTAATGCATGGAATTAAAATTATTTAGGGGAGTCTTCCAAGCAGCTAGAATCACTTTTTTTAGTTGTGAGGGCAAGGGGGCTGCTTTGAAAAACTTGGCTCATGAAACTTGACATAAAAAAGAAGGAAGTCTAGGGGCAATGACTGCAAACCGAAGGCATAAGGTGTCTATAGATGAAGAGAGAGCATGGTTGGGGGAGATGAACCTGGCAAGGGTAGTAGGATACTATTTAGAAGGATCCTGTGACCTCAGAGAGCTTTTGTGACGTTCTTCCTTATAGATGACAGCCCAGAAAGTTAACCAATGAGATGAAGCTCCACTCTTCTGCTTCATTGGCTTCAACAAACCTGGCCTTGACATAGAAGGAGTGAAATGTAGCATCTTCCTAATGGATAGGAGCAGCATAGAGTGGGAGAGAGCTGGCTTCCCCTTAGGCCTTCCACTAGAGTCTGCATTTGAGGCACATAGACAGCCCTTGTAGTCATTGCTCTTGCTGAACTCTTACACACAGGGCTGTAAGTGTCTCCATTAATCATTTTTCCTTGGTCTCAGAGAGGGTTCCCAGCCACCTTCCCTCTTGGACTTGCCATGACAACCACCTTGTTATTAACTGGTTTTTCAATCAGCAGCTGAGTAGTGTCAGAGGGCCTCTTGAGAATTGTGAAGATCTCTCACCCGAATAAATCGAGCATGAAATGGGGAGAGAGTCTCTAGTGTCCTTAGACCCTCCTCCCCATCTTCTCTCTACTTCTGTGTTTCTTCCTCACCTATAGAGGGCCCGAAGGCCTTTGAAGAACTGGATTTCATTTATTAAAATGTTGAATAATGCTTGCTAGGGGTTAATCCGCTGGATCTTATGCTTTGTCTCTTTCTAGGGGGTTTACACAGGGAGGCAAAGGTGTATCCTGCAGAGTCCTCCTTTGCTGGTGTCAAGTGGATGGTTAATACACGAGGAAGTGAAATGACAAGCCAAGCACTGACTTGTAAACCTCTTTATTCAGGGCTCTGTTTCACAGTAAAGGGTAACAGGAGAGCTTACTGACCCCAGCCTCCATGCCTCTCAGTCTCTGCTCATTTTTTCCTTATGAACCCTGCTTTTCTGGAACCGAGAGGCCCCTTTCATTGCCCCTCATTGCTGCTCACTTCACTCAGTCCCTTTAATCTCCTTGTCACTTGGAGTGATGAAAAACTTCATACTGGCCTCTGTCCCTCCACAGTCTTCTGTTTCTTTCCCACCATTGCCCAGAGTGACAGGAAATTGGTCAATCAATCCTGGTCTCTTTGGTTTTAAATACCCTGGTGACATTCTAGAACTTTCCTGATGAATGTATTTTGGGGGGCTCTCCCAAGCAGTGAACAGGGCTAACTCCTAGCTCTGTGCTCAGGAATCACACCTGAAAGGACTTAGGGAAACCTATGTGGTGTCAAAACTCTAGAGGACTATTTGCAAGGCCAGTGTCCTACCTATTGTACTATCTCTCTGAACCCAGAATGCCTTTGTTTTGTTTTGTTTTGCTTTATTTTTGGACAATACCCATCAGTATGCAGGGTTTACTCCTGGCCTTGTGCTCTGTGGTCACTCCTGGTGGGTCTCAGAGGACCATATGTGATGTTGGGGGGACCACACCCCAGTTATCCACATGTAAGGCCAGGGCCCTATCCACTGTAATTTCTCTTTAGCCTCAGACTACTTTTTTATAGTGTGATTGAAGATACTGTCCTGGTTTCCCTCTCTCCTTTCTCCTGGCCCATAACAGAAAGTCCATGCAGGGGATCTTGTATAGTAGGCAGATCAATAAGGACACAGCTGGGATCCATACTTTTACATTGCCCCTGTATGCTGACTCAGGGATCCTGTTTTGGAGCTGCAAAGATTTAGGCAATGCCCCAGCTCTGTGAAAGTATCTACATGCAGGAGACTGATGTCTCCTGATGTCCCTAGTTGGCTACTCTCCTATCTGTAGTGAGAGACTGGCTCTGCTTTGGCTCTTACCCTCCCTCTCTTCTGTCTTTTATTCCATCCTGTCTGTCCTATTCTGGAGAACTGGATTCCTGGGCCTCCAAAAGCAGTCTGCTTCTAAAAGGATTGGAAACTTCCATATTCCTTTTGCAGTCACACGAAGGTTATGTCGGGAGACCAGGTTCCTTGCTCTTTGTTGCCTGGACAGCGGCTGGGATTCACTGTCTAGAGGTTGAGTGCCCCAATGGAGAAAGGAAAGTAGCTTGTAGTCCTAGGGCTCTAGGTTCCTGTAGGTGGAAGAGTGCCCTTCAGGGCTGATGCTAGTGATGGTTCTGGGATCTGGAAGCAGACAGGCCCCCTACAGCTTGACTGTGCGGCTGTTGCAAGATTGACCTCCTGTGCTGAGTGGTCGAGGAAATGAAATCAGCCTTCTTCCTCCGTGACCGCCTCCCACCATGAATAGCCCGAAGAGGGTTTGCTGGTGAGAACGTCTGCACCAACCTTCTGCTTCAGCCCCTGCTTTATTGTATCCTCCTTCCCTGTTGCTGCCATATCTTTGCCTTCACCCTGACAAAGCACCAGGTTTATTCTCTTGCTCCGTGTGTTATGCCTGCTTGGGTGTCTCAGCCTTGTATCAGCCTCAGCTAATACATTAGAATTTGAATAAATGTATAACAGCAGGTAGCAAGAGACTGGTGACAGGGTGACATATTGTCTTAATATCTTGTGTAATGTGATATGAAGGATGTGCCTTTTAGTGTGTATTTTCATTTTAATTATTTTTTGTTGCTTTTCTTAGGCAGACACTTGTAGGCAGTTTTGAATAATTGTCTGAAATCATTAACATGTTTATTAAATAAGGAAGCAGAGTGCATTATCCAGCGAATCAATTATGTAAATGGACCCAAAAAAAGCATAAGAAATTAGTCTTTAACTGTTGCTAAACTGCATCCGTGGTCTAAATTATAGATGAAATTTGTGGTGTGTGTGTGCATGGGGTCTGAGAAGGAAGGGGTTTGAAGTCACGTCCCTTTCTCAGTAGGACAAGATTCCAAAGCAGCAACAATTAATTGATGGTTTTGTTTGGGAGGGGGCCTTCTGAGGTACAGCAGCTACAAGGAATTTATATGGCGCCTGCATGCAGATACAGCAGATGGTCGACTGTGAGGAACAGAGCAGCCTTGATGGAGGGGTCTGGGGGAAGTGATGAGTGTGCCAGTGACACACCAGCAAACACATCTCTTCTCTGGATGACAACTTTCTAGCTTCACATTTTTTTGATATATTTTTGAGACCCAGCTTATCTTTTTTTTTTCTGATTGCCCATTATTAAAATAACTCCTTCATTAATTCTGCCATGGGCCATGGCATTTGGTAGACTCAAAAAAATCTCCGCTGTCCTTCACCACGTAATATTATTAATTAAAATGGGTTATATTGACATTTGGAAAAAGCATCTTTCCTTTTGTCCTTTGATCATAGTCATGCCTCGTAGTTTTGTGGGTTCCATTTCTCCAATTTAGTAGTTCACCCAAACCTACATAGGTTCCGATGATCTGGCCTGGAGTTGAACAGAAAGGAAAATGGCAGATCTGGACTCTTTTCTCTTTGCTTGACTGGTTGACCTTTTTTTTTTTTTTTTTTTTTTTCCAAAACCTACGTCTGATAGCTATACTGATGTGATGACTGGGGTGGGGACCCTCACCTCCTCTTAAGTGTCTTCAGTCAAGAGTGCTTTTAATGAGAGCAGAGTGAAGAGTACTCAGAGGTGAGGTTGAGAAACTGAATGCTGCAGTGGTAGCATGTAAAATTTGAGTTTTCAGTGTTAGAGAGCTTCTTGCTTGCAACTGTCTCTCAGTCTTTTTTTTTTTTTCTGTTTTAAAAAAAAGAACAGATC
>PVKC010015666.1:0-21300 GCA_004027635.1 Crocidura indochinensis
CGTCATTAAGCTACTCAGGTAAGCCCCTTCTTCCTTCCTGATGTGTGCTTGCAAAGCTATAAATTTTCCTCTCAATACTGCTTTTTCTGTGTCCCATAAGTTCTGATAGTTTGTGTCTTCATTATCATTTGTTACCAGGAATCTTTTGATTTCCTTTTTTGATTTCATCTCAGACCCACTGGTTATTCAGTATTAGGCTGCTTAACTACCAGGTGTTAGAGTTTTTCTTCTTTGTTCCTTTGAAATTCACAAATAATTTCAGAGCCTTGTGGTTATCCAAGGTAGCCTGCAAAATTTCTATCCTCTTGATATTATGAAGATATGTTTTATGTGCCAGCATGTAGTCTGTCCTGGAGAATGTTCCATGTACATTGGAGAAGAATGTTTATCCAGGTTTCTAGAGATGGAGTGTCCTATATATATCTACTAGGCCTCTTTCTTCCATTTCTCTCCTCAGGTTCAGTATATTCTTGTTGGGTTTCAGTCTGGTTGACCTATCCTTTGCTGACAAAGCTGTGTTGAGATCCCCCACAATTATTGTATTGTTGATGTTATTTTTCAGCTTTGTCAACAATTGTATTAAATATTTTGCTGGACCCTCATTCGGTGCATATATGTTTAGAAGCATGGTTTCTTCCTGCTCTACATACCCCTTGATTAATATATAATGTTCATCTTTGTCCCTTACAACCTTCCTGAGTATAAAGTTTGCATTATCTGATATTAATATGGCCACTCCCGCTTTTTTATGGGTGTTGTTTGCTTGGATAATTTTCCTCCAGCCTTTTATTTTGAGTCTATGTTTGTTCTGATTATTCAGGTGCGTTTCTTGTAGACAGCAAAAAGTTGGATTGAATTTTTTGATCCATTTAGCCACTCTGTGTCTCTTAAGTGGCGCATTTAGTCCATTGACATTGAGAGAAAGAATTGTCCTGGGATTTGGTGCCATCTTTATATCGAAATTTGGTGTGTTGTTTGGTTAGTCGTATCTTAAATTAGGTCTTTAAGTTTTTCTCTTAAGGGTGGATTGTTTTGTTGTTTCTTCCATCATATTTTCTTGGTTATTATTAGTGTTCTGTTCAACTCGGTCCATGGTTTCTTTGAGTTCTTTCAGCATCTTCCATATTACTTTTCTAAAGTTTATATCTGAGAGATTGATTAGTTCGTTGTTCATTATCTGGTCATCAGAATTGTCATCTTCGTTCTCTATGTCTGATGCTGGCCTGCATTGTTTCCCCATTGTCACACTAGTATTGTCTGTTTTTCTACGTGTTGCCGTGGTATTCATTGGGCAAGTGATATGCGCTGCCACACTCCTCTGGTTTTACCCTTTCCAGGTGTGTCGATTTGCCTACAAGGAAGTGGAGTCCTCCGTGGATGAGACCTCTCAAAAGATCAAATCTTGGGCCTAGACACACAGTAGAGAAGACTGCCCAGAGAGAAATGCTGGGCTTCAGTGATCCAGCACAGTCCTTAGTGTGATTTTTTCTCTTCTTGTTGTGATGATGTTCTTTCCTTAGAAAGAGCGCATGGGAAACACAAAGAAAAGACAGGACTCACAAACAGCCTGATATCACAAACAGGGAACCTTGCTTTTGCAAAATACTTGCTTCTTGCCGGTTTCACTTTGATGAGGTGTTCCTGGGCGATCCCACCCTAGAATGGACCTCTGGGAGAGCGAGTTTTTTTTTTTTGAGCCGATTTGGCCCACTCCCACGAGGTCCGGACCACAGGAGAACAAATAAACACAAAGAAAAGACAGGACTCACAGTTCTTCACAGTCAGCCCCACTAGGCAGGCGTGGATTCGCAGAAATTCCCAGCCTCATGTCAAGATATTTTAACATCTAAAATAAATGTAATAATTATAAAATAAATATTTTTCTCACTATTGATTTATCAATCATGATTCAGTAATTGGAAGTTGTTGAGCCCTTTGAGCATCTGTCACTTCAAGGTATATTTCTTTTTTTTGCGGGGGGGGGTGGGTCATACCTGGCAGTGCTCAGGGAGTACTCCTGACTCTACACTCAGAAATCGATCCTGGCAGGCTCGGGGAACCATATGGGATGCTGGGATTTGAACCACAGTCCTTCTGCATGCAAGGCAAACGCCTTACCTCCATGCTATCTCTTCGGCTCCAAGGCATATTTCTGACTATAATTATGCCTTTTAAAAAATGCTCAAAGTTTACCATTATTTTATAATCAGGACTAATTTATTGGTTAATCATAAATATAACAGGGAATGCTAAGCTATACTTAAATATGTCTGTGCATTTATTTAAATATATTTCCCCTGGAAAATTATTCACATTAGGCCATCTAACTGACATATTGCTCATTAATCATACATATTAACTTGAGTAGTTAAAGCTACAAAATTCACCTTATCATTCTGTCCACAGAGACCACTTCTTGTTTCTAAATGTGATGACATATGCTTCAGACATTGCTAATTAGGTCTTTCCCTTGAAAAAAATCATTCTGACATGCTTCAAAAATATCATTTCCCCTTGAGTACAAGTTCATTATATTATTAGTATTCTTCTAAATGTCTTGTAGGATTACTTAAACAATGAAACTTTATCTATTTTAAAACCATAATTCACAGTGAGGGATGAAAAGATCTGACTTTCTTATAGTTTTATTTCAGTTAAAAATAATATATGTAATAAATATAAGAGCGGTCCAGAGAGATAGCACAGCAGTAGGGCATTTGCCTTGCACATGGCCGACCTAGGACAGACCTGGGTTCAATTCCCAGCATCTCATATGGTCCCCCAAGCCAGGAGTGATTTCTGAAGGGCAAAACCAGGAGTAAACCCTGAGCATCACCGGTGTGGCTGCCCCCCACCCAAAAAAACCTAAATAAATAAATATCAGAGAATAATAGATATATTCATGTAATTGAAAGATGAAAACATTTTGTAACTGTATATATTAGACTACATACACTTACATTTAGTGCACTTACATGTAGTAAACTACCTACTCCAGAGAAATAAAACCAGTAGAGTATATATAGACAGAGAGAAAAATGTTTATTTTAAATAATTAACCAACATAAAAATGAAAGTTTACTAAATTCAAAATTTGTAGTCTAAACAGACTTGCTAGTTATCCTGTAATGAGACGAAATTTAAACCATAGATAATTAGCTGGCAAATTTGTTCTTGTCAGATATCAGGTTGGTAGCATTGTGCTATTCAGCCCTCAAACTGATTGTATGAGACCTTTCAACATATGACAAAGTACAGGTAATCTATTTTAATCAAAGTAATTGAGTGGAAGGTCTAGAGAGATAGTATAGTGGGTAGTGCTCTTGTCTTGCAATCAAGCTTTCCTGAGTGCAGAGCCAAGAGTAAGCACTGAATATCATGAGGTGTGGACCAAAAGCCAAGTAATGCAATATAAATGCTAATAATATCTTTTATTCAAGATTCAGATTAACATCCTGATGAATCTTTGAGCAATTATTTGGACACCAAGACCCTGTCAGTTTAACCCATAACATAACCCATAACCCATTGCACAACACATCTGTTGTGCAATCAACTAGATTGAGCAAATGGAAAAAATAATTGTCATCAATATTTAAATCAGATAATTAATTCAGTTTTATTTACTTAAATAATTTTGCAGTTGTTTTCTCTTTCTGGTTTTTATTTACATGAGCTTATGCTCAGATTTACCTGTGCTTGATTACTTTTTTAACTTTAATTATATTTTTCCTTTGGGGGCCACACCCAGATATGCTTAAGACTTACTCATCATTCTACACTTGAGGATCACTTCTAGTGAGCTTGAGAAACCATTTGGGGTATTGGGGATCAAATCCTGGGTCAGCAGTGTGCAAGGCAAGAGTCCTATTTCCCATACTCTTTTCTTCTGCACTTAGATAAAATTTTGTTTTTTTTGTTTGTTTGTTTTTGTTTTTGGGTCACACCCGGCAGTGCTCAGGGGTTACTCCTGGCTCCATGCTCAGAAATTGCTCCTGGCAGGCACGGGGGACCATATGGGGCACCGGGATTCGAACTGATGACCTTTTGCATGAAAGGCAAATGCTTTACCTCCATGCTATCTCCCAGGCCTCAAGATAAAATTTTAAAGACAAAACACGTGAACTGGAAAGGAAATTTAAGAACTGATTGCACACTTTGCATATGCTCAATCGTCAGCAACTCATGATTCCCTAGGCAATGAACTGGGGATAATCCCGAGCACCACTAGATGTAGTCCCCCCAGACACCGCCCCTGAAATTAAAAAAATAATGTTTCCCATCACAGATCTATTATACCATCACCACAATCTAAAAAGCCCTAGGGATTGGAGGGACAAAGAAGTTGTTAAATCACTCTTTGCCTTGAATACATCAGAACCAGGTATGATTGATTGCCAGCACTGCATTTGGTCTTTTTAGCCCCAGAATGATTGATTGCTGAGCACAGAGTCAAGAGTAATCCCGAAGCATAGCTGAGGTAACCCAAAATTCAAAAATAATTATTTTTTAATTCAGAGTGATATCACCTTATAAACACTACTTGTTTTGTTCTAATCATCTGTATTTCTTTTATCTATCTTTTTTTGTTCCAACCTGTAAAAAGGTTTTCTTTAAATAAAAAAATTTTATTTAAGCACCATGATTGCAAGCATGATTGTATTTTGGTTTCAGTCATAAACAGAACACCCCCCTTCACCAGTGCAACATTCCCACCACCATGCCCCACTCTGCCTCTATGTTAGGGTGACCCCTGGTGGTGCTCAAAAGACCATGTATGATATTGGGAGTTTAACTAGGGTTGCAGATGTAGCTGCCTGTAAGTCCAAGTGCCTTAGATCTTGTACTGTCTTTCATGAGCCACACCTGTAGTTCTTGCCATTCCTAGTACAAGCATATTCAGTGCTTTGTTCTTGCTTTCCTTTTAATGGATATTTTATTTTTATAAGACAAACCTCATAGTGTTCAGTGCTATTGGGAGGTAACCACTAGAGCAGTTGGTGATGCTCCTAGAAGAGGAAGTCATGTGATTCCAAAAATTAAACCCAAGACCTTATATGTAAAAAGTATGTACTTTACCATTTGAGCCATGATTTGCCCTTCTATTAGACTTTCTTTCTCAAACTTTGCATGGCTCATGAATGGTTCAGCTCTCTGCTGATTTTTCTATCAAAATTGTGCATCTACTTATATAATTCTTTATATTTCCCTTTTGGTTAATTTTTGTAAATTCAAGCATGATACAAAATTTATAGCTTTATTAGGTAAGCTACCTAATGATCAGAGACAATACAACCAAGTTGCTTTAATTCAGGGTCTAATTTTTCAGCTTCCTAATTAAATCTTTACTATTAGACAGCCTCATCTAAAAAACAGAAATACCATAGAACATTTAAGAAAGAACTAGATATAAATAGATTTAACTGGTCTTCAGCATAGAGTTAAGCCCATGTCTGAGTTATTACTGTTATTGTCCACACTGAAATATAATCACTATGAACATAGAGTCAAGGTACTTTCTGAGCATAATAACTGTTCTAGGACAAAGTTAAATTGATTAAATATTTTGTTAAGTGAATCTAAGCACAGCCAGATGAGAATGAGGAAAATAACATAAAAGCACTGGGAAAGGAGGTAGGTAAGCAAATTAAGAGGTTGAAAGTCATAATAGTTTATGCAATTGAAAAAGTTAAATAGATTAGATATTATGTATTTTTACTCATATCTTATATATGCATATATAGTACAACTGCATGTAATAGCATGCAAGGAACAAGAGACAGCTAAGGTTTCTGCTTGTAGGACAGGTCTTTGAAAAATGAGAGAAAAATAAAAGTAAACATATTAGGAATGCAGCACATGACATAGCCAGGGCTGATAGAAACATCCAGGATTCTGCTTTCAAAGAGGCCTAATATTAAAGAATGTAGTTTAAGACAATAAGACTCTGGAGAGGACAGGCACAAAATTGATTTCCCCCATCAAAGCAACAAATTAATGTGCAATAGAACATACTGTATATCTTATTTAAGGAAATAAACAGTAATGTCCAAATTAGTATTTGTATAAATATTAGTATTTGTATAAATGAATGGCCACATGTGTTCAGCTTTAGAAGGTGATCATTTTATTTCCCAACACTTAAATAAATTGCACAAGGAAAAAGAATTTTGAGCATACCTATCACCCATTGAACAAGTTTATCCAAATAAGAGTTAGAAAAATTATTCTTCTGCATAACTTGAAGAAAAAGTTCAGGCTTCTTCAGCCTTGTCATATTTTACCCAACACCACAGTAAATTTTTCTAAGTAATCTTTTTGAAAGTATTTGATGCTAAAGTCAATTTTTAAATATTTAAGCCAATTTAATCTTCATTAACTGAGAAATTTACACTGAAAATTCTTCGCTTTGAAAGGAGGTATTCTGTTTATTACTGAACCCCAAATACAATCATGCTTGTAATCATGGTGCTTAAATATGTTATATATATACATCCATGTATAGGAAAATTTCATGACTTCATCTCTCCTGACAGCTGCATCATACTCCATTGTGTATATGTACCACAGTTTCTTTAGCCATTCATCTGCTGAAGGGTATCTTGGTTGTTTCCAGAGTCTTGCTATGGTGAATAGTGCTGCAATGAATATAGGTGTAAGGATAAGGATTTTTGTATTGTATTTTTGTGTTCCTAGGGTATATTCCTAGGAGTAGTATAGCTGGATCGTATGGGAGCTCGATTTCCAGTTTCTGGAGGAATCTCCATATTGCTTTCCATAAAGGTTGAACTACACAGCATTCCCACCAGCAGTGGATGAGTTCCTTTCTCTCCACATCCCCGCCAGCACTGATTATCTTCATTCTTTGTGATGTGTGCCAATTTCTGGGGTGTGAGGTGGTAACTCATAGTTGTTTTGATTCACATCTCCCTGATGATTAGTGATATGGAGCATTTTTTCATGTGTCTTTTGGCCATTTGTATTTCTTCTTTGTCAAAGTGTCAGTTCATTTCTTCTCCCCATTTTTTGATGGAATTAGATGTTTGGTTTTTTTTTTTTCTTGTAAAGTTCTGTCAGTGCCTTGTATATTTTGGAGATTAGCCCCTTATCCGATGGTATTGGGTGAACAGTTTCCTCCACTCAGTGGGGGACTCTTGTATCCTGGGCTCTATTTCTTTTGAGGTGCAGAAACTTCTCAATTTAATATATTCCCATCTGTTAATCTCTGCTTTCACCTGTTTGGAGAGTGCAGTTTCCTCCGTGAAAATGCCTTTAGTCTCAATGTCCTGGAGTGTTTTACCTACATGTTGTTCTATATATCTTATGGTTTTGGATCTGATATCGAGGTCTTTCATCCATTTGAATTTAACCTTCGTACATGATGTTAGCTGGGGGTCTACGTTCAATGTTTTGCAAGTGGCTAGCCAGTTGTGCTGTACCTGGAATCTATTGTTCTGAATGAAATAAGTCAGAGAGAGAGAAAGATGCAGAATGGTCTCACTCATCTATGGGTTTAAAGAGAAATGAAAGGCATTCTTGCAATAATAATTTTCAGACAAAAGAGAAAAGAACTGGAAGTCACAACTCACCTCATGTAGCTCACCACAAACAGGGATTTTAGTTAGAGAAATAAGTACGTTTTGAACTATCCTAATAATGAGAATGTACGAGGGGAATAGAAAGCCTGTCTAGAGTACAGGCGGGGGTTGGGTGGGGAGTAGGGAGATTTGGGACATTGGTGATGTGAATGTTGCAATGGTGATGGGTTTTGTTCTTTACATGACGGAAACCCAAACACAATCATGTATGTAATCAAACTGTTTAAATAAAATTTTTTAAAAATATTTTATATATAAAAATAAATAAAATAAGATGACATTGGAGCCAGAGAGATAAAACATAGGTGTGGCTATTGCCTTGCATGCGGCTTACCCAGGAGGGGCCCGATTCTCGGCATCCCATATGGTTCCCCAAGCCTGCCGGGACAATTTATGAGTGCAGAGCCAGGAGCAGCCCCTCAGCGCGCTGCTGGGTGTGGCCCAAAGACCAATCAATCAATAAATAAATAAAAATAAAGTTTTGGGACCGGAACGATAGAACAGCTAGCTGTCGGGCCTTTGCCTTGCACGTGGCCCATCCAGAACAGACCTTGGTTAGATCCCTGGCGTCCCATATGGTCCCCCAAAGCCAAAGAGATTTCTGAGCACATAGCCTGGAGTAAACCCTGAGCGTCACCAGTTGTGGCCCAAAAACCACGCATAATAATAATTAAATTACATGACATGGGCCAGAGAGATAATACAGCAGTGGGGCATTTGTCTTGCACACAGCTGACCTGGATTTGATCCTCGACGTCCATATATTTCCCTGAGCACCACTAAGAGTGATCCCTGAGCATAGTGCCAATATGCTCTTAATCATCACCAGGTGTAGTCCCCAAAAAAACACCTGGTCTTAATCATCACCAGGTGTAGTCCCAAAAAAAAAACAAATAAATAAAATTAGGTGACCTTTGTAGTTTTACTTATGGGTCCTCTGATATTTCTTTGTTTACCACACAGATATTGAGTTGAGGGAAAAATGTACCCTATGAATTAATTTTACATTATTCAGTTAAGCCTTGGTGTTGAAGATACAGTTTAATAATCCCTTAAGCACACATTTTATCCCTTTAAAGCAGTGCTTCTCAATTATTTTCTGTCATGCCCCTCTAGGAAGAAGAAAACATTTTTCGTGCCCCCGTGCGACTGTAAATAGTATCTTTATTTTAAAAAAAAAAGTTAATCTGCAAAACAAAAATATATAAAATAACTTGAGCTGATTTTTTAATCAGAGGCAATGTCTGGATTAATGGCTACAATGAGCAGGTTTTGCAATGCATAGCTTATCGAAGAGGGATTTGAAGCAGGACACAGCAACACTCAGCTCCAGAGACATACAGAGACATAAACACTGGACTTAGCTTGTTATGACAGTGTTTGCCAATGTCAAATGAACCCCCCCTTTACAGAGCCTCGCGCCCCCTTCACCTTGGGGGCACGCCCCTATTTGAGAAGCACTGCTTTAAAGTAAGTAACTCAAAAGTGATGGTAAAAGAGGGAGTGGAGAAAATCTTGTAACACACCTTTTTCTCTGAAAGCAGATACAAGATGTTACTCTTCGTTTATTTGTCTGGGTGCTAACTGGTAAATCTCTTTGCTCCAGTTTCACTTGCCTATTTTCTGACCTTTCTAAGGAATCCATTCTGTTTCTGTCCATTATTTTTTTCTGCTCTATGCTATTGTTATCTACTTTAAATTGAAAAAATAAATAAGTCCCTGTTTTAAAAGTTGAAAGGTGATATTTTGCATTCGTGAGGCACTATGGAAATGCGCGAAGATGTGGAAGCCTCATGGCAGAATTCTCAGACAAGTGTGAAGATATGTGGGGCCCGGGAGATAGCATGGAGGTAAGGCGTTTGCCTTTCATGCAAAAGGTCATTGGTTGGAGTCCCGGTGCCCCATATGGTCCCCCGTGCCTGCCAGGAGCAATTTCTGAGCATGGAGCCAGGAGTAACCCCTGAGCACTACCGGGTGTGACCCAAAAACCAAAAAAAAAAAAAAAAAAAAAAAAAAAAAAAAAAAAAAAAAAAAAAAAAAAAAAAAAAAAAAAAAAAAAAAAAAAAAAGACATGTAAAGGCTCAGTCTTGTCACTAGAGAGCTCCCTGCTGTGAACGTTCAAATATGAAGAAGTAAAGACTATTTCACAGTGCACTTCCAGAATACACCATATTTTTTTTTCAATTGAGGTGCCATGAAGTGCTCTTCATGATAGGATTTTAAGCATACAGCATTCCAACACCACAGGCTCCACCAGGTGCCTACTTCTTTCTACTATTGCTTCATTATCTCCTCCCATTCCCTCCCCATCTTGTTCTCTTCCTATCAGCTTCCTATATTGTTCCTATCTTGTTCTCTTCCTATATCAGCTCTCAGATTCTGAACATTCAGCTTCTTAATGTGGCACAAAGGTGTTAAAATATATTACTCATATTCAGGAAATAGTTTGGTCATACCCAGATGACACTGTATAACTTCTGCTCTTACTTCCCCCCAACTCACACACCAAGATGCAGAGATGAATCAAGTGCCTTGGCAGAGATTAGCAAAAGACACTAACAGAAAACAGACAGAAATGCAGGCTGAGAAAACTGGTGGTTTAACCAGCGGTTAGGAAGAAATTCATATAAATTAAGTGAAAGACTATAGTCAATTAATTGACAATCGACTAACCTACAGAAATCAGGGTGAAACAAGAAACCAGAATAAATCTAAAAGGCAGATAAAATCTAGGGTGATCCAAATTTCAGAAGGCAAAGTAACAAGCAAATGGGAACGTTGAAATTCTGGCTTGCCTATGAGAAAGCACGGGCATTTATAGTGACCAAAATAGTGACAAATTAGGTTATCTACCAAGAAAACTTTAATTCTACAGATTATGGGTCTTAGAATAAAACATATTTAGAGTTCAGTGTTAACCCCACTAAGAGGACAGTGACTCAGAGTTAAAAGTTTAGCCTCTATAAAATAAGCACCTACTGATGAAATTTTGAATGGGGAAAATTAAATCATGTAATAAGACATGGTTAGCACTCAAGAGTTGTGCCAAGGCAAGAATTTTATAAAGATTATTATTTAACAAAAATGAGTCAAACTTTTCTTATGTCTTATGGTACTGCCTGGGCAGGCAACTCAAAGCATAGAAAGGAATGTGAACATTGGTCAAGACCTCAAACCTTGACCATACTTCTGTTCATGACCATTTAAGTAACATCTTAGCTGCTTAGTAAACCTAAAAAGGACTGTAAATATTACTGACCACAGAATAATTTGACCTAATCCAAGCTGTAAATAAAATGTTTTCATTTATGAATTGTATCTGAGGGTAGGGAGCAAATGTCTCAACTTCTAATTTGTTTAGAAAAATAACAATAGATGCTGATGGACTTCATCTAAGGAAAACTAAAGAAAACTATAGAATGATAAAGTTAAGATTCCCAATCTAAGATCAGAAAGATAGCACAGCAGTAGGGTTCCATCCACAGCACCTCATAAGGTCCCTGAACCCCATTATTACTTCTCCCTGGGCATGGAATCAGGAGTAAGCCCAGAACTTCTGAATGCAGACTCAGAGCAAAAGTAGAAATAACAAAAAGATTCCAACCTAAATTCTGAAGGCGGTATTAAAATAGTTGCATTGTACAAATTCATCTTTCCTTAGTCTACTACTTCAAACTGTTTGTTCATGATGAATTATATTCTCTTCCCATTTTCTTCCAAGTATCATTTGTCTGCTCCCTGAAATAATGAGATTATTATGACTGGCATTGTTAACCACCATTGCTATCATAGATGTCTTTTTAAATATCTGTTAAGAAATAAAGAACGCTTAAGATCTTGCACATTACTTTTAGAAGTATTCTTTTTCCATTTTTCACTTATCATTGATTTTAAAATGTGGTAACTTTTTACAACATGGTTCATAAATTATATTGCCGTTCACATTCTGAAAAAAAAAAAAAGAAGACTAAGCTTCCCAGATAGTTGGAAAGTTTTTCCTGAGTAATTAACACCTCCTTCACAGTTGTGGGTGCCAGTCAAGTCTTGTCTCCTCTCCCTTGACATTTCCTTGATACCTTTTTAGGCTGAACTGATGGCTAAGTGCATTCTAAATACACACATGGGAAATATTTGAGAGGAAATATTTGAGAGGAACTGTATTAGTAAGATCTGACAATTTAGAAAGATTACTTATTATACACATGTCTCCTCTGTGGGTTAGGAGTCTGCATACCATACTTTATTTAAGTCTGATTACTGCTATGACCTTGCTTTCATCACCATCATCTTCATCAATAACAAAGGCCATCTGTGAGATAAGCACAAGAAGTCCATTATTTGCATTCTTTTCTTTTTAATACTCCCTAGAGAGCCAAGTGTTTATAAATCAAGTGACTATTTTAAGATACACATGCTTTTTCCTGCAAGTTATTCTGGCAGCATGAAGTTATTTTTATAGTTGAAAATTTGTAGATGTCATTTATTTAATACTCATTAGTTTTTATTTTCTGACAGTAGTACCCCTCTATTAGTGGCCTTGTAAAGAGCAGATGTGGATAAGTAAAGCCATTGGCTAAGTCAAATAAAATAATTTCATGGTTAAAATCTGGATTTAGTCTTTAAAGTTTCTTAAAGGAAAATATACATTCATAAAAATTTATCATAAAGATTGATTTTGGTGATTTTTCAAAAATAGAATACACCCATTTCTTTCAACCAGGACATAGTTCAAGAAACAAAACATTCACCTTCTTAAACCCCTCACATCTCTTGGTCATTTGCCACTTCCATATAAGAAACCTCTTCTAATTTCTATCAATAGAGTAGTTTTTCTGTTCATATTTCTTATTTAAATTATGTACATTGTACTTGAAAGATTAATATACTTTATTTTAAATGTATTCATTCATTTTCCTCTACTTAATATTTAACTATATGTTACCCACAATTTAATGTTTATATTTTATTTTAATAAACATTTTACTGTTTTTCACTAATAAACCCCTTTGTGTACTAATCAATTGTTACATTTTGTTGGATTTACAATGCATGCTTTTGAAAATTTCTTCAAACATTTTTAAGATCAATACTTTTCACCAAACTTTTTAAATAAAAAAATGAAGCACTATATAGAAGAGAGTAAAGGGCAAGTAGGAAAGGAGTTAATAATCATTACTACTATCATTATGTATTTTGATAGGGGTGTCATTTTTCCATTGTGGTTTAAAAACTAATCTAAAAGTGACCATCTTAACTACTGGTTTTTTTTGTTGTTTTTTTTTTGGTTTTTTTTTTTTTTGGTTTTTGGGTCACACCCAGCAGTGCTCAGGGGTTACTCCTAACTCCATGCTCAGAAATTGCTCCTGGCAGGCACTGGGGACCATATGGGGCACCTGGATTCGAACTGGTGACCTTTTGCATGAAAGGCAAACGCCTTACCTCCATGCTATCTCCCGGGCCCCTTAACTACTGTTTAATGTGCAGTTTAGTAATGTTATTCATAGATCGATGTAAAACATCTTTATAATTTCTAGTCATACAAATCTATAATTATTACATAGTAATCAAGAACTCTCTTTGTCCCTACCCCAGCCCCTGGTAATCATCATTTACATTGTTATGAATTTCATTATTTGAGTATCTCATAAGATATTGAGTATCTTATACAGTATGTATATCTTATTTCACTATAGTTTTTGACTATCATAATGTTATCAAGATTGTCCATATGGATATCATATTATCATATTATAATATTTCTTCCTTTTAAGGTTTACTTATGAGTTCATTGTAAGACTATACTAAATTTTGTTTATTCATTCATCTGCTGATGATCAGATTGGTTCCACTTCTTGGCCATTCTAAATCAGTCTGCAATAAACCTAAGTTTGCAGATTTCTCTTTGAAACCCTTATTTCAACTTGTTTGATTGACTATATATCCCAGAAATGAGAATATTGGATTGCATATTGTAATTATATTTTTAATTTTTTGAAGAACTACTTCGCTCTTTTCCAATAGAACATAATTGTTCCAATTTCTCTACATCACAAACAACATATATTTCTTTTATTTTTTTAAGAAATCATCTGAATGCATTGTAGGAATTTTACATTCATTTATTTATTAACCTTTTAACACAATATAAATACCAACTTCATAGCAATAATAATTTGACCTCAGCATTTCCATAGGAGAGAATGTAGGGATTCTATTTCAGGTGATTCTAAATGTGTTATCCTCTAAGTTCCACAACACCTTAAACCCAAATAAGATTTTTTTTGTCTGAAATTTTTTGTTGTAACATCATAATTTATCAAGTTGTTCATAATACAGTGATTTCAAGCATTAAATGTTAGAACACCAATCCCACTATCAGTGTGATCTTCCCTTCAGAAATGTCCACAGATTTCTACCCACCACCCCAATTTGCTCTCTTTTTTTTTCCATTTTTTTTTATTTTAATCATAGTGGTTTTCATAATATTCACAGTAATATTCCATTTACAAATAAACATTGAATCAAGGGAATTCCCATCACCAAGTTGTCCTTCCTCCACCTCCATTCCCATTCTGTCTCCCATATCCTCCACCCTCTCCCCAGGGTCTTCTGGATTGAGTAACAGACACAAACAAATTTAATTTATAACACAAATTCAAACTGAATTACCAAAGCTTGAGCCAATAAAATTCAACTATGTTTATTGTTTCCTATATATAATATATTATGTATTATTAATCATATTATATAGATTTATATATTATAGCATATGTAATAATATATATTAATTGATATATGATATATTATAGATTTATAAGATATATCTTATGGAGATTCACTAAGCTAGTTGGTAATAGTTGAGCCTTGACTATTATTTTTTAATCATTTTTTATTGTGACCAAAGTAAATAACAAATCTTTCACAGTAATATTTAAGGTACATAGTGACAATGAATCAGAGCCATTCCCACCACACCAGGGTTGTCCTCCCAGCATGTGTTCCATATTTCTCTCCTTTGCCCCCCAGAGTGATAGTGTAACTGTTCCCCTCTGTGTATAGTTTATTGTAGATAGGGTATCGATTCTGTTGTTGTTGATTTGGGGTTTGGTATTTAAGTCTGATCATTTTTAATATCCACTTAATGTTCATACGGCAGTTTGGTTCTGGTACCATTCATTTTATTTTCCCCCTCTATTCATGAGGAAGAACGAGATGATTTAAGTTGTGTGGTTATGTTGGAAAAAGTAAAAAAAAAAAAAAACCAAGAAAAAGAAAAACATAACAACCAACAAACAAACAAAAAAAATTAAGAACAAGAGGCAGTAACTACCAAAAGGAAAAAAATAAAGTCACCCGAGAAAAAAAATCACCAAATAAAACCGCAATAGTGAAAAAGAAAGAAAGAAAAAGGAAAAAGAAATAAAAGGAAGGAGTGCTGGTGCTTCCTTCATTTTTTTTCTTATGTAAATCAAGATGTATGAGTTAGGTATTCTACTGGATTGCCTGACTTTAGATATGAAATAAGAAACTGAGACTTGTGCTACTCAACATTTGGTTTCCAGGCCAGTAATAGCAGCATTACAGAGAACTGTTGGAAATGCAAATTCTCAAATGTCACCCAGATCTATGTTAGAAACTTTGAACGTGAGCACAAAGATCTGATTTAACTTGCTCTCCAGACAATCCCGGAGATGTCTGGTTTAAATACCACTGTCATATTACTAAACTATAATCTAAGAGCCTTAATAGCGTTGTCAGGCAGGAAATTAGTATGTGTCGAGCAATTTTGGTTTTCTATTGCAACATGATGTGGCAAATTTGTGTCTTGTGCTCTATATTCAAGTTATCAAAACTGTATATACTGCCCAATTATACTGATACTAAAATATATGACACTATCCATTTGGAGATTCTGTCCAATTTTTTTTTGTTTGTTTTTTGGGTCACACCCGGCAGTGCTCAGGGGTTACTCCTGGCTCCATGCTCAGAAATTGCTCCTGGCAGGCACGGGGGACCATATGGGGCACCGGGATTCGAACCGATGACCTTTTGCATGAAAGGCAAACGCCTTACCTCCATGCTATCTCCCGGGCCCCGATTCTGTCCAATTTTAATTTACCAGAGAAATGAAAAATGACCTCCTGACACTTGTCATTCTGACCAGGAAGGTTACTCGCAGCCCCACTTTCAGCTGCTGTCTGCTTATTTCATTACCATCCATGGCTGTCCACTATTGACCTCTCTGTGGAGTGTGTCTGTAATGGCAGGACCAGCACAAAGAGAAATGGAAGTGGAAGTAAACTAGAAATCACTCTTCTTTCAGTATCGTAAAGCTACTTATCTTGCATTCACCAGCTGCAAATTCCCCCAGAACACTAGAAGAAAAGAAGCAATATCTATAGATTACACTTTCCTCCAAAATATAAAAGATTCTCGTTTTAGTTCGAAGATGAGAGTTGTGATTTATGTTTTTGTCGTGGTAACATTATTAAAAATAAGATACCTTTTAAATGATCCTAAATGATAAATATAAATAAAAATTATATAAAATATATTCATATAAGTATAAAATATATATTATATACTTTATAAAATATAATAAAAATTCTTTCTATCTCAAATTTACTGTTATTTCTTGAGCTGACATTTTTTTAATTTTCTTACGTATTTTAATTGAAAAAGTGGAGTGAGTATCTTTCAAAGAAACAGAAGGCTAGAAGTCTATATTCAGCACACCTGGGACCCTAGCGCAAAAGGGGAAAACATGCAGGAATTAAATTCCCAAACTCGTTGGAAAAAAAAATAAAGATGTTTTGGTGTTTGATTATAACTGTTGTACTTATAGAAATAGAACTTTTTGCCTATTTATCTAAAGCAGGGGTGGCGAACAGGACTTTTACCCTCACTCAAAATGACAAAATGCAATGTGTATTTAATATATTATTGTTAAAATTAGATGCTTTTGTTTGAGTGTTTATCTGTTTTGGCAGGTCACTACATGGTTTGGCTCTCTGACTCTCACAGTTTAAAATTTTGGCTCTTTGTGTCGAACTTGTTCGCCACCCCTGATCTAAAGCTTTCAACCCTCCTTCTTCACCTCCTATATCCTGCCAGAACCACACCCGATTTCTTAAAGCTCACTGAGATTTAGTAGTTAAGCTAAATTCTATTCCCAATAGATTATTGGAAGTATGTCTGAGAAAATATGGCTAACTGTTTTCCTTTGTAAAATACATCTTTAAAAAAAATATTCAGTCTACTTGAGGGTGTTTTTAGAAACTCCAGCCTAGAAATCACATCTAGACTGAAAATATGTGCCAGCTAAAGTTATTTCCTCACAGCATATTCCAATGGTTTAACAAACCTAAAAAATATTTTTCCTGCAGGTCCACTCTTAGTAAGGATACATAAGCAAATCAGCAGTCCTCTTGCACTCTTCCAGCTTGCATATCAGTACGTTCTGTTGATTGCAAGGCTAACTTTAATGATAATATAAAATCAGGGGCCCTGGAGATAGCATGGAGGTAAGGCGTTTGCCTTTCATGCAAAAGGTCATTGGTTGGAGTCCTGGTGCCCCATATGGTCCCCCGTGCCTGCCAGGAGCAATTTCTGAGCATGGAGCCAGGAGTAACCCCTGAGCACTGCCGGGTGTGCCCCCCCCCAAAAAAAATCAGTGATATATATATAAGCATTTGGATCCTCTCTTAGAAATTACTGAATCCTGTATGCATTTTATTATCTATTTTTAATACCGTCACTGTTATGTTACAATATCTGGCAATTGGTTTGTCTAACTAGGGGTTGAAAATAGATCAATAGTGAGTCTCATTTACCAATTCCTTCCCCAATCAATATACATGTCTTGTTAAAGGAAAATACACACAAAAGTTAATTGTGCTATTGTAATTTAGCAAATTAAAAGAAAGAACAATTCAGTTACATTGATGTCAAATTTTTGCTTATTTATAAATCAATATACTGTAATATATCTACTTCTGGAGGGAACATTTTATCATTTATTAATCCTCAAGGACTAACTAAATTACATTTTCTGAAAGACCCAATATATTGATTTTGTGGGGCCAGAGTTATAGCGCAGCAGCAGTAGGGCATTTGCCTTGCATGCGGCTAACCCAGACCCAGGATGGATGTCGGTTCCATACCGGCGTCCATATGATCCCCCAAGCCAAGATTGATTTCTGAGCACATAGTCAGGAGTAACTCCTGAGCGTCACCGGGTGTGGCCCAAAAACCAAAAAATAAAATTGAATATGCAAATATAAATTGCAAACCTAGAAAATAGCACATCTGTATAAACTTCATTAGGTATACATAAAATTTTTGAATTATATATTAATTTCAATTGTACAATATCCCAAAGGTATAATGTTTAGATCTATAAAACAAAGTTTATGAAAACAGCACTATTTATTCTTTAATTAAAAATTATTTAAAACTCATTCTATAAATGTTAGCTAAGATTTTTTTTTATAAAGACTACAGATTTTTTTGTTTTGTTTTGTTTTTTGTTTTGGTGTGTGTGTGTGTGTGTGTGTGTGTGTGTGTGTGTGTGTGTGTGTGTGTTTAGGGCCTACACCTGGCAGGGTTTAATCCTTGCCCTGCATTCAGGAATTTCTCTTGGTGTCTAGGAATTATGTGTTACCAGAGATCAAAATATGTGCAAGGCAAGTGTCTTACCTGCTATCTTTTTGGCCCAGCAACTATTCCTTAATATGAAGTTCTTGGTATGCACTCAACTAATCTTCATCAACAGTGGAAACATTTCCCATCTAATAACAGTGTATATTTGTTTTCTTAAGTCCCAAATTGCATGCTGCTACTCGATAGGAAACTGGACTTCTTACCTCTCCCCAAGTCTAGATAAAAACTAGAGACCTAAGACTTTCAGAACAATAAAATTAACTGATAAATTTATAGGTATAAGTTACTTATACTTGTAAATCTTCTAAAATGCATTCAAAGGTCAATCTAAGAATTTTACTATGCAAATTACAAACCTTGGTATGTATTCATACATATTCATTGTGCATAGAGTAATAAAGCTGTTAGCAAAAATGATATAGTGGCCATATTTATACAACATATTTAGAAATACAATTTCAAAAATATTTTAAAGCCTGTTTGCTTCCTTATGTTAGAGGGGGAACACATTAAGAAAATGAATTTGTGGGCCGGAGCAGTGGCACAAGCAGTAGGGCATAGGGCATTTGCCTTGCGTGCACTAAACTAAGGCTGAGTGCAGTTCAATCCCCCAGCATCTTATATGGTCCCCTAAGCCAGAGTCGATTTCTGAGCGCATAGCCAGGAGTAACCCCTCGACATCACCTGGTGTGGCCCAAAAATCAAAAAAAGAAAAAAAGAATATGAATTTGTAAGATATTTAATTACCTTGTTTATGGTTTCTTGGAGATTTAAAGATAATTTATTATATAAAAGGCATAGGCAGAGCTAATAAGAAACAAACATCTAAGTACATCAAAAATTTGAAGAATAAACAGAAATTTCCTCAAAGGAAAAAATATTGTTGGCCAAAAGGCAAATGAAAAAATGCTCCATGTTATTAATCTTCAGGGAGATGCAAATCAAAACAACAATTAGATATCATCTCACACCACAGAGACTGGCACACATCACAAAGAACAAGAAAAACTAGTGCTGACACAGATGTGAGGAGAAAACCACTCTCAATCATTGCTAAGGGAATTGCCAACTGGTCCATTCTTTTTGGAAACCTATATGGATGGATATTACTCAAAGATGTATAAATTGAGCTTCCATATAACCCAGCAATGCCACTCCTAGGAATATAACCTTGGAGACCAAAATCACATTGCAGAAAAAACATCTGGACTCCTCTGTGCATCGCAGCACTATTCACAATAGCAAGAATCTGGGAACAAACTAAGTGCTCAAAAACTGATGAGGGCTGAAGAAATTGTGGTACATCTACTGAATAGAATACTATGTAGCTCTTAGTCTTCATAAAATCATGAAATGTTCTTATACATGGATGGATATAGAGAATAATATGAGTCAGAGGGTGCAATCGCCTCTGCCCCTATCCCATAAGGGAGAGAATTCCGGCCAGCAGTTTCTCTCAACCGGGACAGGGAACTGGAAGCAATCACAAATAATTCACAAGTGTCAAGCTCTTTTGTGATCACCTAGAAAATTAAGCTGCAGAAGTTAATAGCATGGACTCATGATGACAGTTGCCAATCAGAAGCCTTTATTAAGGGGAGAGCAGGGTTTTTATGCTCTGCTAACAGGGGAGGGGTTACAAAGCAGGATTGAAAACATATCCAATCACAATTGTACAAGTTTCTATAATTAACCAATGAGGGTAACTCCCTACTCCCAATAGCTTAGTGCACGTACACATTTAGATGGCGGGAAGGATAAGGGGAAAGAAGGGTGGAGAAGCAAGCAATTTTTGAAAGAAGGGTGGAGCAAGCAATTTAGAAAGAAGGGTGGAGCGAGCAACTTAGAAAGAAGGGTGGAGAAGCAAAAAGGGTTAAGCAAACAATTTCCTTACTAAATACTTAAACCTTAATAAAAACACAATATGATTTATAATTAAATGTTAACTGAGTGAGAGAAGGGCAAAAACTTTCCATGGTTAAAGCAAACGGGAATTTCAGTTATGCTGAATTCCTTTGTGTAAGCTAAATTTACTTTGCTGAGTTTCCTTTTGGCTCGGGGTCATGCAAACTTGTAGTTGGCAAGAGATGAGGTGAAGAGAGTTCAATCAAGATCCACGCTGTATGTGGGGTGCTTGGTCACCCACAAGAGAGAGAGGAATATACATAAAATGACAACACTCATTTGTGAAATATAAAAAATAGGGAGAGGGATATACAAAGAATGACCACACTCATTTGTGGAATATTAAAAAAAAAATAGTACGGTAATACAAGACAAAGACAATAGAAATAAGGACCAGGATCAGTTCATGGTAAAAAAAAAAAAAAAAAAAAAAAAAAAAAAAAAAGCTTACCACAAATAACAGGGGAGTGAGTTAGATCAAAGAGATCACTATGGCAATGATAGTTGAAAATTATCACTGGACAAGAATGTTGTTGAAAGAAGATAAGGTGATATGCATGATGCCCTTTCAGAAACAATATTGCTGTTTCTAAAAAGCAAAAAGGGAAGTGTGAAAGGAAGAGAGAAGAAAAAACAGACAAGAAGAGGGAAAATGGAAGGGGAACATTGATGTCTGGAAATGTGCACTGGTGAAGGGTATTTGGACATTACATGAATGAAATTCATTCATTAACAACTTTGTAACTGTATATCTGATGGCGGCGATTCAGTTACAGAGTTGACTTTTTAAAAAAATTATAATCTTACTGGCTGCTCCTAGAAGACTCCACATGCCAGGATTTTCTGGGCTTTTTACTGGTATGTCGGGGGCTCTGGGCAGGATGGCTAGCCATAAGATCCCTGGGCTGACCACTTAGTCCAGGGGACTGAGGCCCCCCACACCAGGCGGGTCTTCAGGGCCACGCCTGGTTAATCGGACCCTGGGGGTGGGGAGGGAGAAATTCCTCCCATCTGGATCCACAAACGACTGAGACAGGACTGGCTGCTCCTAGAAGACTCCACATGCCAGGATTTTCTGTGGTTTTTACTGGAAAGCTACCTATGAAACACCCAAGGGTGTTTTGTTTTGTTTTTT
>PVKC010015667.1:0-21309 GCA_004027635.1 Crocidura indochinensis
CCTTTTGCATGAAAGGCAAGCGCCTTACCTCCATGCTATCTCCAGGGCCCCTTGGTTTCCCCTCTTACCCTACTCCAAGTTCTTGCTCTATCCCCTTTTATAGTGAGACTATGTCTGGTAAAGCATTTCTTGCTGTGAGTCATTCTGCTATTCTCTGCAGCAACAATTCTGGTGCCCATTTTTAGAGACACCTGGTAACAAGGCAGAGAAAGGGCTCAGCAGGGAAGTTTTTTTTTACTATTTGGTGGGACAGGGTTAGAAGGTTCAGGAAAGGTTTCCCTAGAGAGTCAACACCCAAGAAAGGTTTTTGAGAAAAGAATAGGAGTATTTTAGGTCTACAGGAAACAAAAAAAAGGGGATTCCAAGCAGTGAGAGAAGTACATGACTGTGTTAATGGTCAGAGAGGGTGACAGGGAGAATGAGACAAAGAGCCCAGGAAGTAGGCATCAGAAGTCAGGAGCCTCTGTTAAGAGGACTGGGCCAAAGAGGTGGACATTTTCTTGAGAAAATAGATGGAGTTTTTATGCAGAGAGGATCCTGAGCAGATCAGGTGGCATGACAGAACATGGGCTGGAGGGAAATCAGAGTGGAGATTTTAAGATATGGTCCACTTCTCTTAGCAACTACCTTGAGAATTGTTGAGCTAACTCTCTAATCCTCTTCAAATGTAGTTTTATTGACTTAAAAACAAGCACCCAAATCTTTCACTGCAAATTAGAAGGATACAAAACTCTGAAAGTTTTTCTTCCTTCCTTTGACTAATCAAAGTTTCCTATTTGTACAATGATGTGCACACTAATATGGACATTCCTGCTTTGTGGATACACTTGGAAGGTGGGAAATAATCACCATAAAATGTTTCATAGTGACCACTACAGAATGGCACTTATTTTTGTGGTAGGGCATTTGAAGTTTATTTTCTTAGAGCATTTCAAGTCATTTACTACAGCTTTATTTATTAAAGTACAAGTCGTACAATAGATCTCTAACATATATAACTAATTTATATGCATGCATTCGATCAGGCACAATTGAAATATTTAAAATGTTTTAATTATATCTTTATTTAAACACCTTGGTTACAAATATGACTGTAGTAGAGTTTCAGTTATGTAAAGAACACCCCCTTCACCAGTACAACATTCCCATCACCAATGTCCCAAATCTCCCTCCTCCCACCCCATCCCTGCCTATACTCTAGACAGGCTTTCTATTCCCTCATTCATTCACATTGCTAAGATAGTTCTCAGTGTAGTTATTTCTCTAACTGCACTCACCACTCTTTGTGGTGAGCTTCATGTTGTGAGCTGGACCTTCCAGCCCTCCTCTCTTGGTCTCTGATAATTATTGCAAAAATGTCTTTTATTTTCCTTAAAACCCACAGATGAGTGAGATTATTCTGAGTCTGTCTTTCTCCCTCTGGCTTATTTCCCTCAGCATAATAGATTCAATGTACATCCATGTACAAGAAAATTTCATGACTTCATCCTCCTAATGGCTGCATAATATTCCATTGTGCAAATGTACCACAGTTTCTTTAGCCTTTCATCTGTTGAAGGACATATTGGTTGTTTCCAGAGTCTGGCTATTGTAAACAGTGCTGCAATGAATATAGATTCAATGTACATCCATGTACAAGAAAATTTCATGACTTCATCCTCCTAATGGCTGCATAATATCCCACTGTGTATATGTATCCCAGTTTCTATAGTCATTCATCTGTTGAAGGACATCTTGGTTGTTTCCAGAGTCTGGCTATTGTAAACAGTGCTGCAATGAATATAGGTGCGAGGAAGGGATTTTTGTATTGTATTTTTGTGTTCCTAGGGCCTGTCAGTATAACGGGCCCATTTAAGTTTAGATTGTTAAAGTTTAAGTATCTTGATTCTATTGTCATTGACTTTGGCTTGGATATTTAGTTCTGTCTTTTTTTCTTTTAGCTCCACCAATGTATCTGAGACCACTTGGCCCCTGGTGCCCATCTTTTTTTATTACTTTCTTCTTAGTTTTATATAAAAATGCAGAAATATTTGGTAAAATAAAGTGATCTGTGTCCCAAGGTTCTATGAAAAGGGTAGAAGCCCCTATTCAAAAGATAAAAAAGACGGGGCCCGGGAGATAGCATGGAGGTAAGGCGTTTGCCTTTCATGCAAAAGGTCATCGGTTTGAATCCCGGTGCCCCATATGGTCCCCCGTGCCTGCCAGGAGCAATTTCTGAGCATGGAGCCAGGAGTAACCCCTGAGCACTGCCGGGTATGACCCCCCCCCAAAAAACCAAAAAACAAAAAGATAAAAAAGAGAAAGAGAAGAGAAAACAAAAAAAAAAGTGTGTGTGTGTGGGTTAGAGCTTGTTTTGATTTTATTTTGTTTTGTTTGTTTATTTGTTTGTTTTTGCATAGATGCAGCAAAAGTTGGACAAAATAGGAAGCAAAAATCCTTTGGCTTATAAAACAGGGAGACCCTACCCATAAAGCATACAGTCATAAGACCAACTACAAACTCCAGGCATACTAAGTTGTATGATCCCAAAGACTTTTTTCCATGAGTTTACTGGGAACACTGTTTTCTACAGGGGTTGAACCAGATAGCATTTCCACCATCAGTAGATGAAAATTCCTTTTTTTTTTACCTCATCCCTGCCAACACAAATTGTTTGCAGTATTTTTGATATGTGCCATCTCATTGGAGTAAGAATGCTGTCTTGCTTTAGATTTTCCTAATGATAATAGATGATGAACATTTTTTCATGTTCCTGTTGGCCATCTATTGGTCTTCCTCAGAGAAGGGTTTGTATGTTCATTTCCTATCCCCATTTTTTGATGGGGACTTTAGATTTGGGGAAGGTTAATCTTTGTGATATTTTGTATATCCCAGATATCAACTCTTTTACTGATGTGTTGAGTGCAAATATTTTCTCCCACTTGGTTAGCTGTCTTTTTAGTTTTAGCCCATGTTTCTTTTGGCATTCAGAAACTTTTTAGTTTGATGTAGTCCCATTTGTTCTTTTTTTTTTGGTTTTTGGGCCACACCCAGTGACGCTCAGGGGTTACTCCTGGCTATGCGCTCAGAAGTCGCTCCTGGCTTGGGGGACCATATGGGAAACCGGGGGATCGAACCCATTTGTTCATTTTTGATTTCGTTGCCTTTGTCATTGGCATCATATCATTGAAGCCTCCTTTGATGTCTAAGTTTTGGAATATTCTGCATATGACAAATATTATTTTATCATTTTGTAGGCTGTTTCTTCAGTTTGTTCATGGACCCTTTGGTGTAAAGGAGTTTTATAGTATTTTTGTTTGTTTTGGGGTTACACCTAGAGATACTTAGGTTTTACCTCTGGCTCTGTGATCAGGTATCACTTCTGGCAGGCCCAAAGAACCATATAGAATGGTATATGTATCAAATTTGGGTCAATTGCATGTGATATAAGA
This sequence comes from Crocidura indochinensis, assembly GCA_004027635.1. Classification (NCBI taxonomy): domain Eukaryota; kingdom Metazoa; phylum Chordata; class Mammalia; order Eulipotyphla; family Soricidae; genus Crocidura; species Crocidura indochinensis. The sequence goes on from PVKC010015667.1 coordinate 3,432, forward strand.
GTCCTACTTGTTATACTATAACTTTGGTCTCATGAAGTTTTATAGTTTGATACAATCTTATGAATATAATTTTTCTCTTGGAGCCATATCCAAAAATTGTTGCCCACAACAATATTATCTTGCCTCTTATGTTAATCCTACAAACCCATAAACAGAGGATGAGCTTCTATTTTTTCATGTTCTCTTATTTCTTTTAGCAGTTTTTCTGTTTATGTTTTAAGTAACACTCAGCAGTTATCAAGAGTTATTCCTAGCTCTGCACTCAAGAATCACTCTTGATGATTCTAGGGAAGCATATGGGATGCTAGGGATTAAACCCAGGCCAGTCGTATGCAAGTTAAATATCTTACCTACTGTACTGCTTTGGCCCCTTGTCATTATATAGGTCTTTAACCTCTTCTGTTAAACTGATTCCTAGGTACTTGATTTTCTTTTGGGGGAAGGTATGAGTGACTTACCTGACAGTTCACAGGGCTTATTCCTGTTTATGTGATGACTCCAGATCAGATGTAGGGAATCAGTTGTGGTATCTGGAAATGAAGTTGGGTTGATTGCATGCATGGCAAGTGTCTCACCCATTGTACTATCACCTGAGACCACTAGGTGCTTGATTTTATATGGCAAAATTGTGAATGAGATTAGCTTTTTTTCTCTCTCTTATTTTATTATTCGCATACTGGAAAGCCATGGGTTGTTGCATGTTGATTTCTGTAGCCTGTCACTTTACTGTAAAAGTCTACTGTTTAAAGAAGCTTTTATATAATCTTTATAAATTTTTAAGCATAGTATTGTGTCATTGGCAAGTAGAGAGGTTGATTTCTCTTCCTATCTGGATGACCTCAATGTCTTAGTGTTTTCTGGAGGTCACTCCTGGATGTGCTCATTACTGCTGCTCAGTGCTCAGGAATCACTCCTAGTGATCTCTGAGGACCGTATGGGACGCCAGTGATTGAACCTGGGTCAGCGGCATGCCAGGCAAATACCGTACCTAGTGTACTATTGCTCTAGCCCCAATATTTCAGTGCTTTTAAGGTCTATTTACCTCTGAGTACATATATATTTAGAACCCAGGGTGTACAATTCTAAATGCCAGTCAAAAGAATCAAATTGGCTGCCCCAAATCACCAGGAATGCTTAGAAATACATTTTAGGGATATTGTTAAAATATTTTAATAAGAGCACACTCTGTGTATTTAAGAATGTGAATTTTTGTTTGATTTTGTTTGCTTGTTTTTGGTTTTGGGGCCATAACCAGTGTCGCTCAGGGGTTACTCCTGGCTATGTGCTCAGAAATTGCTCCTGGCTTGGGGGTCCATATGGGATGCCAGGGATCAAACTGCAGTCCATCCTAGGCTAGTGTGGGCAAGGCAGACGCCTTACTGCTCTGGCCCCCAAAATGTGAATGCTTTTTTTTTTTTTTGGTTTTTGGGCCACACCCAGTGACACTCAGGGGTTACTCCTGGCTATGTGCTCAGAAGTCGCTCCTGGCAGGCACGGGGGACCATATGGGAACCGGGGGATCGAACCGTGGTCCGTCCTAGGCAAGGCAGCAGGCACCTTACCTCCTGCGCCACCTCCCGGCTCCCAATGTGAATGCTTTTAAAGCTGATATCCATAAAATCTGATATCCATAAAGGTTTAGGAAAATGTATCAGATACTCAGCAGCAAAACATAAAATATCACTGAGGTTGTTACAAGTATTTAGTCTTATGAGAGCCTTGATTCATGAATATAATTTTTAAGAGTCCTATCAGGAGAGCCTTAACACTATGGATCAATCCTCTGACATTTTGAAATAGATAGTGGAGTAGAGGCCTATTGAATTTATTGTACAACATCTCTTGCCTAGGGACCTCCCAACCCTACAGGTTCTTATGTTATTCTACCACTTTGACCTCAGTGGATTTGTCCAAGGAGAAATCTGTTACATCATCTTGCATAATAAATCTCATCCTTGTGATTCTTGGGTTTGGGACTAAATGGGTTTCTCTACTCTCAATTCCTATAGTTATAAGGTAGATACAAAGATAATTTTTTTGTTAAGGGAGAAGCAGAGACTGTGGGGAAGAATTAAATGATATCTAATAGGAGCAGAAGTAAAACTAGTGGTCTTGATGTTATCATATTTCTGGCATCAACTATTCCTGAATATCAGGTGAATTTTGGCCACTTTGGGGGAATCCTAGTTGTTTTGTGAAGTCATCATTTTCTTGCCAATTAATCCCTCCTTTTTCTAGTCACATTGGTCAATATTGTTCATAGACATAGTCTCTGCTATTATACCACAGTATTAAACAATATTTCAATGAAAAGCTAAAAATAAAGAATAAATGAAAATGGAGTTTTTCTGTAATTGCAAAATGGAACTTATAAGGGGTCATAGAAATAGTACAGAGGTTAAGCCACTTACTTGCTTTTTATGTGGCTGACTATCATTTAACAACAACAACAAGATAAAAACAAAAGTCCAGAACATTGTTATGTACTAGATAAATAATATAGAGGGCAAAGAATTTATCTTGTATACCCCTGACCCCAGTCATTCACCAGCACTACAAATGGTTTCCTTAGTACTGCTAGGCATTACCCCTAGGCACAGATATAGGAGTAAGACCTAAGCATAGTTGGGTGTGGCATAAAATATAAAAATAAACAAAACAAAAAAGTCTCAAACAACCTGGAACTTGGACATTGTTCTTTAATAAGGAGCTGAAAATACCTTGTTTTGAAAGCACTGCAGGTCCTGACCTCAGACACATACCTCTGAGTCAGTGTGACAAGATACCCATAATCAATTTTTAAAGCACTTCTTATACCACCCATTATATTTCTTTTTGAAAAAAAAAATTTAGCCTTGCGGCTCTTAAGATGTCCACACACATGCATGTGCAAGTATGACTTTATATGTAGATTCATATGTACTTTCTTCTAGATAGTTTTTCCTGAATATCCTTAGGCATATTATGCCTTGGGTAATACCTAGTGAAGTGACTTGAGATGCAATCTTAAGTGAAAGCAATGGTGTATGAAGCCAGCTTGTGTAGGTTCACAGAGCCGATGCACATATTTTCCATCTTTGTATTCAGTGACATCTTGTGGGTATATTGAACTCAGCCCTGTAGGAGAAATATTAGCATCATGCAAATTAGAAACATTACAAATCATATTCTCCCCTTTCTGGAGAATATATTTAAAAATCTATTAAACACTTACCAGTGTATCACTTGTTACCACCCTCAGGACTTCACAGTGCTTCACTGTCATTAAAAAGTAGGATCAATGATATCTTGTAAGATTTATAATTTATAGTGATTGGTTTTATGATTTTTGTCCAAATAGCTAAAATAATCAAGTGTTTTGTGAAGAATCCTTCTGCATTTTTCACGTAGGCCAGGCTTGTCAAATGTTGCTAAAATCAGCACCATGGTCAGCGACAGCGAATCCACAAAGTGGTCAGAATTAGAAGAACCAAAAATATCTCAAACTTAAGGGTCTGAACTTGGCAGTGCATTGAAAATAAGAAGTTAGCGAGGAACCTAGGATGAAGAAAATAGTAAGTAATATCTACCACAACCAAGATTCCAGAGTCAGGGTAAAAGTGGATTAAAATAAAAATGAACATAAGCAAAAAAAATGAGACCATCAACCCCTTATAACAATTCATAAAAGCAAGAAGAAATCAGATAAAAATTAACACTTCATTGAAAAAATTTATCACAACTAAAAATGAAGGTCAGGAAAGAACTGAACCATAAAAAGTGGAAGTGTGGGTCTGAAAGAATGTAACCAGTAGATGGTTGTAGCTGACTAGTCAGGATTCACACATTGAATGGCCTTACCCTGGATTTATTCTTTTTTTTTTTTTTTTTTTTGGTTTTTGGGTCACACCCGGCAGTGCTCAGGGGTTACTCCTGGCTCCATGCTTAGAAATTGCTCCTGGCAGGCACTGGGGACCATATGGGGCACCGGGATTCGAATAGATGACCTTTTGCATGAAAGGTAAACGCCTTACCTCCATGCTATCTCCCGGGCCCCTGATTTATTCTTAATTTGTGTAGTGACCTTGCTCAGGTCACTTAAACTCTCAAATTTTTGTTTTCTCATCAGTGAGATGAGGATACAGAACTCGACGTTCAATGACTCCTTGAAAAAATTTTCATTTGGGGGCCACACCTGGTAGTACTTAGGGGTTACTACTGGTTCTGCACTCAGAAATTGCTCTTGGCAGACTTGGGGTATCATACAGGATGACAGGGATCAAACCTGGGCTGGCCACACGCAAGGCAAATGCCCTACTGTGCTACTGCTCCGACCCTTTTTGAAATATTTGTCTGTCTGAAATTAGAGTGGGATCCAAAAAATGAGGTACACTGAAATTCTGGTTTTCACATTTCATTGAGATAACACACTTGAATAATTTTGTTTAGGAGGGAAAAAAAGCATTTTCCGTTCAAAAGTATCCCAGAGACTAACCCATAATTATTTTTTACTATTAACCAAATGAATTAAAGGTGAGATGTACTGTAACTTTCTGTCTTCTCTTTAACACATTATAGTCATCCAGAAATCACCTCTTCCTTTACAGTAAATTTAGAGTTGAGCATCATTTATGTGTCAAAGCATAAGCAGAAGTTTAATTCAGACAGAAGAAGGAAAGTCTTAAGCCTCCCTTCCCCCCAAGATACACATTTAGAGAAGTTCATAAAAAGTCTAAAGAGAAATAGTCTTAGAGGTGACAATAGAGATTAATGGGCCACAAGTCAAGGAAATCAGTCAATTGTTTACCAAAATTAATAAAAAAAAAGAAACTGAATTTTAGAAAACTTCACCTGAGTTTGTATTATTGATGTTCATCGAAAGCACTTCAGTAATAAAGAAACTACATTGAGTTCAACTCTTTCAAGACTTGTCACACAGCCAATGAGTGATGAGTTTGAATCAAATAGCATGTTTTGTCAACTTTGGGATATGGGGGCAGGTGATTTGTTATGTTCCTATGAATCATCAAAGTCTACTTTCTGTTTTGAGACATGAGCAGACATTGAAGGAGCTTCTGTGAAGGCCCCCAAGGACACCATTTGCAGCAGAAATATTTATGAAAAGAATTACTTCAATCACTGCTTAAATAGGTGAGAGATATGTATTTGGAGAATATAATCCCACATCTCTTGTGCATTAATTATGGAAATAGTTTTGTACAATATATTTAGCCTTTTTCTTGAGCGTTTGCATAACTTCAAGTTGATTGCCTGGGAGGGGCATAAAAGCAACCTAGACACAAGCATCAGTGGCCACTAATCTCTATTCTCCTCATGCAAAGGCTGTATTCTTGTACCCTCATGAAGTTATGTTGAAACCAACACTTATTCTAGGTCCACCAATAAGAGAAGTTTTGCTGGAAGATTTTTGTTTGTGTTTGTTTCTTTCCCTTTCATAACCTGACTTTTAAATCACTGCAAGACTTTACATGTAATGTTCTTACACAAGTGAAAGAACCAAGAAAGATCACATATCTTAGTTGATGGTGAGGAGGACACATTGCAGAGACCGAGTTTTCATGAGGTAGGTGCAAAGATTTGCATTAGGTAAAAAAAAATCAATGTCTGTTGATCTCAGAGGTGGTGGTATTAACTGGCCATTCATTAAGCCCTCAATGAAAGCAGAGGCTTTTGTTGTATCCAGCAGTCCTAGTGCCTCACTTGGTGCTCATTCTAGAGTACTCACAAGTATGGAGTGCTTATAAGTAAACAAGTAGCCCAATCATACCTCTGAGTTTATATCTTCCCTTTCTCTTATTTCCCCACATAGGTCCTGAGAATATGTATACTTACAGGAATCTCTGGGGTAGTAGTCACTGAGAAAATTACTTAAGATTTGTCAAGGAGGGGCTGGAAAGATAGCACAGCGGTAGGGTGTTTACCTTGCATTTGTACAACCCAAGACAGACGTGGGCTTTGATTCCTGGCATCCCATATAGTCCCCATCGCCTGCCAGAAGCAATTTCTGAGTGCAGATCCAGGAGTAACCCCTGAGCATCACAGGATGTGGCCCCTAAACCAAACCAATCAATCAATAAACTGCTTTAAAAAAAGAGTTGTCAGGGAGTGGGGCTAGAGAGGTAGTACAGTGAAAAGGGCATTAGCCTTACACATGGTAGACCCAGGTTCCACCAGCACCATATATGGTCCCCCCCAACTCCATTAAGAGTGATCAATCCTCAAACAAAAAGCCAGAACTAAGCACTGATGGGTGTGGCTAAGTCAAAAAAGTTTCCAGAGAGTATTGTGTAATAATCAGAGTTCTAACTTGGAAAATAAGTTTTCTGGTGTTGTTTACCACATCTAAGATCTCATGATTTTTGGTTCACTTTCCAGTCATGAAAGACAATCTACCATAGCTTCTATTGGAAAACATGGAAGATCCCAGTCAAGAGACAACTTTCAAAGGTCAGATTGGATTTCTCCATTCATCCATTTATTCATTTAACCTTCCTCCATCACTCTTGAGTGCTCAGCTCTCCCTCCTTCATTGGTCTATCTTTTTTATTTTCCAGTCCCTTTATTGTCGTCACTGAGAAAATTACTTAATTACTCTGCCTCTACCTGTCAATTCTACTATCTATAAAGATAAAAGACACATATCTTAGTTTTTTTGTATTACTCTGTATTACTCAGCATAGAGGACTGCACCCAGGGAAGACTTGGTCAACATAGACATAGTGCCCTTCTCTTCATTGCCTGCATATATGAGCCACAAGATTCTTCTAAAATCAGCACTAAAAGGATCCTCCCACTCTACTTCTGTATCTCCTGTCCCATGATAGGAATTTGGCTAGAATTTTCTCCCTCTTCAATTCTTCCACTGGGCTTTTTGAGTTGTGTTGACTCAGGAACCAAGTATTGAGATGCAGGTGCTAGTCAGTGACATTACAAAACCTCTGAAAATTATGCAACCTACATTTGCCATTGTTCCACAAGGAAGATGACTATAGTACATGTGAAATAAGCAATGAAGGGGTACGGGAGATAGCATGGAGGTAAGGCATTTGCCTTTCATGCAAAAGGTCATCGGTTTGAATCCTGGTGCCCCATATGGTCCCCTGTGCCTGCCAGGAGCAATTTCTGAGCATGGAACCAGGAGTAACCCCTGAGCACTGCCGGGTGTGACCAAAAAAAAAAAAAAGAAATAAGCAATGAAATGTTCACAACCATAAAATGTGACTTTCACAAAATGCTTCAGGAGGGTGGGACTGCAGGGAGGGAAAACTTAACAAGATCTTTTTGGTGCTGAAAATGAGGCTCTTACCCCCGTTATGAAGCCAGTCAAGAGGAGTTTTAGTGAAGACAATATTGCAGTTCAGAAGCTGTCACCATGAAGAGACTCAATATTGTCTTGGGCAGCCCAGTCATTTTCTTTAATAGGATACAGGTAGTCTTGTCAGGGAGTGGATGAGTTGTCTGGGCATCCAACTGTAACATTCCAAAATTATAGTCTTTTTTGTGTTTGCACCCTTGCTTTTCTTCCCAGCTTGTATGAAAAATAAAAAGTTGCATATTCTCTTTTACCTTTTACAATATACAGGTTTCTGACTATTTTTTCAGTGCTCTGTGCAATAAGTTGTTGACTTAGGTGGTTGTGGGATACATCCAGGTGTTCCTGTCAAGTTAAGGTCCAGAAGGTGCTACTCCTCCTGGCCTCCTTACTCTAGCAATCTGTTGCATTCTATTCAATATTTGTCAATTATCTCCCAAGGAGATAAAAAGGGAATAAAAGTCAATGTTGGTAGCATGGCCACATTTGCAAAGTGGAAATGATCCTCTTAGTGAAATTTCAATATACTGACCTGGCATCATTGAATGTTTGGAGAAGAAGCTGGTATGTGTCAGTTCTCACACAACAACATGTGCTATCCCAGTACATAACCAGGGCTTTGTGTTCTAGTTAAGACCATATTGAGACAAACTCCTGGACCCCTCTTAGGAGGTGAGGAAGCCAGCTATGTACAACTGTTCCAGGTTCCCTTTGAGATAATCATGCCACAACTCAGCAGCAAGCTAGGGCCTGTGGGATCTCGATGTATCATGACCTGGTACTTGATGGTCTTAAGAAAGACCCTTTGGAAAGAAAAGAAGTTCTCGTTAGTAAGAATCATTTCCCCATTTGTTGACATGAGGCATGAGAATGGACAGAAGATCTCAATGTCACCTTCTCTGAAGGCAGAGTCTGAACTTAGTAGAGGGCAAGCACAGTGTCTATTAGAAGCATCTTCTAATCTAGATCCTCCCTTCCCTTGTTTAGATTCTCTGTCCATCCCAGTCATGGTGCTGAAGTCCATCCTTTGCTGGGACCGCAGCCAGCTTGGCAGGAGCAAAGCTTACCGAGCTCATAAAACTGGGTTTTCAGGCTGACAGCTTCCTTTCAGAAGTATTGTCAGTCGCTGCAAATATCCCTTCCTGCCCAAGCAATTGTGTCAGCACCTAAATGCTTTTCTTGCTGGTTCAAGTCCAAACTTCCTGTTCTCATTTAAAAACAAAATTCGGATCTCTGAGAAGAAAAGGACCTCGTCAATAATGGTCTATGCTCACCACACTACATTCGCTTCAGGTCCTCGATGAGACTGTGCGGGCGTGTATTGATGGAATTGTAATCAGCATGTGCAAACTCCGGGGTGTCCAGCTTGTTTCCATTTAACATCATTTCACATACTCATTTCCATTTATTGACACGAGCCACATGCATGTCATTTTTTATGACCTCATAGTACTCCATCATACTGACACTCCAGTTTTACTTCCTTTCCTCCAAAGACAAAATGTCTGGACCATCCCAAAACAGATCATGCTGACTACCTGCTGACAGAGAGAGCACTGGGAGGTAGAGCCAGGACTCTGCTCTCATTAGGAACTGAGGTTTGCAGCTGCAGAGCCAAAGCTAACTGGGCAGAGGGTCGCCTGATGAGAGAAGATCACAACATTTTGCAAGATAAAGGTGCTCCTTAACACTCACCAATTTTCAGCTTGTATACCCTGGGGCCCTCTAAAGTTCCAGACATCAAGAAAGGCTTTATCATGTACAAAGGAGCAACAGGGTCGGCACCAGGAAGCTTCTAGTGTTTCTAAGCAAGCATGTCAGCATTTTCATTAGGTAGAAGCAGGGTATGTCTGCTGACAACTCTAGTTCCTCTGATTCCGTCAAGCACCCTACAGTTGAAATGGAGAATCTTATTCTATAAGTACAATCAGCAGCAAGCATGGCTGAGGGTCTGGGCTAAGAGTTTCACTTCCTTGGAAGGCAATGCCTTGGTCTGGGTCAGGCTACTGTCTTGAATTTCATAGCTTTGGGTCCTAGGGAAGAGCTATAAACAGTATGAGGAAGGTGAGTGCTATTTAACTGCTGTTTTGTTGTCGTTGCTGTTTGATTTTGGCCACACCTGATAGAGCTCAAGATTTGCTCCCGGATCTATCTTTGCTCGAAGATTACTCTTGGAGGTTTTAGTGACTGTATACAGTGCTGGGGATTGAACTGGGATTGGCTGAGTGCAAGGATTATACTTTATGTCAGCTCTCCAGCCCCTCACAATCATCTGTGAAGGGGGCTAAAGTCTCATCTTCTGAGAAGGGAATGTAAATTTGCTTATTGGGGGCGGGAGAGATCAAGAGGGGAGTTGATTTATTCCCCTTGGTGTCATTATGTGACTAGCCTCTCTTTTAAGTTCTTAAAGATTCATCCTCACAGTTGTATGAGGTATGAACTACTATTATACACATTTTGCCAGAGGGGAAATAGAGGCACAGGGAGGTACATTACTTGATATTATCACCCCCCAAGTTAGTAGGGGGAAGATCTGGGATGAGAACCCATATGGCTTGTCTGCAAGGTGTAAAATCCCATTCTCTCATAATAAAGTCCAGTCCTACCATACTACAGTGAGCATGGCCATCCCCCTATATGGCCCCTGCACCCCAGACCAGACCAGGCCATGTTCAGCCTCAGAGGATCAGAGTGAATTGGCTCAGACTGGAACAGACTGGATCGGCTGCTTTCATCTATCTGAGCTTGGTGGACTGAACAGTAGACAACATAGCTAAAATGATTAACCCCAATTTTGCCTTTAATTTCCTTTCTAAATAGATTTTCCCCCTACTGATGAAATCTGTCTTAATTTGGGGGTGAGCAAGTGGGTAGAGGAGTCTGGATTGATTTGGTATCTAAAAGTCTGATATATCTGCAGGGAAACATAAGGGGAAGGATTGTGTTTTTCAGACATGGTGGCAAGCCCAGTTTCTATTATTTTTAGTCTGTCCATCTGTCCATCAGTCATCCATCCATCCATCCAACCATCCATTATCTGTCTTCCATCCATTTGTCTGTTTCCTGTCTATCATCTATGCATCCATCCTTTGTCTATTATCTCTTACCTATTTATAATCTATCCATCTATTATCCTTTTTGTCCTCTAACACCTTTCTATCTCTGTTATCACCTTTTGGTCATCTATCATCAATCTTTCTTTCTTTCTTTCCTTTTTGTTTTATTTTTTGGGGGGGCACACCTGGTGACATTCAAGTGTTACTCCTGGCTAAGCGCTCAGAAGTTGCTCCTGGCTTGGAGGACCATATGATATGCCGGGGCATCAAACCACGGTCTATCCTAGGCTAGCACCACCACTCTGGTCCTTACCATCCATCTTTCTATCTTTATCATCTATTTATCATCTGTCAATCTATCTAAAATCTATCTATCTACCTACCTACATATCTACCTTCCCCCTACCTATCTACCCAGACATCATTTTTGCAGGAGGTTGAGGTTGATAATATAACATTGAAGTCCCCAATCTGGACGTTGGATGCTACCTGGCATGTCACCCTCCATAGCCCTGTTTATGGGTATCATAAAATGTCTATGGATAGTCCAATGGCTGATTTTCCAGGACTTTTTTCTACTGTCTGAAGGATCAGAAGAAAATCTATCAGCTGGAGAAATTAAGCCATTTTTCTTCTGGGGAGAGAAATGAAGTAGCAGATTTTCCACATTAAAATGCTGCAGTGGATTCCAGATGAATGAAAAATTGGTCTGCATAGTAATGCAACTTGAGAGAGGTTTGGCAGGTTTCTTACAGGCTCCTGGCAGGGGTGGAGGGTGGGACACAGGAGGCTCAGTCCAACCAGGTGTGCTCACTCTAGGAGGCTTTCATTTTGGGGAGCGGCCCTCAGGATCCCACTTGCTTTGTTCTCAGGTTATTTCTGCAGAAGACTTGCACAGCTGGTCCGTTTGAGGGTACACGTGCTGACTGTGCCCCATTTCTCTCCCTTTGTTTACCCCAGGGCTAGGATCTAGATGTCTGGCCAAGGTCTCCCACCCTCACAACTCACCCAGTCCTAATTTGTCAGAAAGAGGGACTCAGTCCCAGAAGGACACTAGCCCAGCATCAGGTGGTGAACCACACCAGGAACCATGCCATGACAGGCCAGAAACTTAGTTGGGGACCCATCTGAGGGCCTAACAAATAGGAGCACAAGGCCAATGAGAGTACAGGCGACTTGTGGTCAGCTGCAAAATGGGCTCCCACCTTTTACATAGAACCTTAGAACTTGAATCATTTTTCTCTGCCTCATATTTCTATATCTTTGTACAAATAGAGAAAAGAAAGAAAGTAGAAAGAAAGAGAAAAAAGAAAGAAAGAAAAAAAGTGATACCATGGAGGTAGGGCATTTGCCTTGCATGCAGAAGGATGGTAGTTCGAATCCTGGCATCCCATATGGTCCCCTGAGCCTGCCAGTAGCAATTTCTGAGTGTAGAGCCAGGAGGAACTCCTGAGCGCAGCTGGGTGTGACCAAAAAAGGAAAAGAAAGAAAGAGAGAAAGAGAGAGAAAGAAAGAAAAGAAAGAAAGAAAGAAAAAGAAAGAAAGAAGGAAAGAAAGAAAAGGAAAGAAAGAAAGAAAGAAAGAAAGAAAGAAAGAAAGAAAGAAAGAAAGAAAGAAAGAAAGAAAGAAAGAAAGAAAGAAAGAAAGAAAGAAAGAAAGAAGAAAGTGAATGCGATCCAGGGGCCAAGTGATCTCAGGACCATTGAGTTAAAAAAAAAATCAGATCTAAATACTCAAGCTATAGTCAACAACTATAGAATCAAGACACCCAACTCAAACTATAACAAGCTAAACACAAAATGGATCTGTTACACTAGTAGTTCTGTGGGCAGAGAAGGGAGATATGGGATGTATGCTGGGAACTATGGTGGAGGCAGGTCAACACCGGTGACGGGAATAGACCTAATTTAGTGTCACTACATGCCTAAAATACAACTGTGAAAGACTTGTATTTTACAATGGTCTCAATAAAATTGGAAAGAAAAAAAGCAGTGACAGAGTCCAAAGGGGAAGGTGCATGCATTGCACATGGTCCACTCTAGTTCAATCCCCACCATCCCATATGATTCCCAGAGCCTGCCAGGAGTAATTCCTAAGTGCAGAGCCAGGAATAACCTGAGTAGCATCACCAGGTGTGGCCCAACGCCCCCCTCCCCCAAAAGGCAAGTGAATCCATTTAGGAATGTAGGAATGTCAGTCCAGACTCCCTCCTTGGCTGGGCCTGGTCCTAATGGGTTTCCCAAATCATCCTGCAGGGCCTGATGCAGAGGGATTATTACTCACCTGGCAGGGACTGGGTGAACAAGGCTACTTTGTCTTCTTGTCTCTAACCTTCTACCAACTCCTAACTCTCACTTCCTAAAGGGGAGTCCCATCTTGATAAGACCAGGACACTCTGTACCTAGATGGGACTAGCACAGTGAAATGGAGTTTAAGAGTTCACAGGGTTGGGGGCCAGGCGGTGGCGCTGGAGATAAGGTGCCTGCGCTAACCTAGGACGGACCGCAGTTCGGTCCCCCGGTTCCCCATATGGTCCCCCCGTGCCTGCCAGGAGTGACTTCTGAGCGAATAGCCAGGAGTAACCCCTGAGCATCACCAGGTGTGGCCCCCCCCCAAAAAAAAAAGAGTTCAGAGGGTCAGTTACACCACAGAGACAGGTGGAGGGGCACCCACCACACTGGAGGGTTATTGAATTGTTATTTGTCTACCTGGCCTGAGTGGAGAGGCCCTGAATCCTGGACTCTCCCAACCGTCCTCATTTGATGTTTCTCCTGCCATTTTCAATTATTTGTGTCTTATTCCAGCTATGTTCTTTGCTCAGAGGATCTCTTCAGTGGTGTATCTTCATGGGACAGTTAGTGCAGCAAATGTATTGCTTTGCATTTTCCAACAACCCCTGCTGGGTTGGAGCATGGATACATCCACAAGGGGACAGTCAGCAAAGTCTTTGAGTGTCTTCCCTTCCAAGTTCCCACTGGTCAGACATTAGCTGCAGAATCACATTCGAAATGATTCACTTAGAAGAACACATCTAAGTGCATCTTTAGCATCTATGAGAGCCTGAGTTGGATCCGCACACATGATCCATCTCCCACCCATTTCCAATACACAGATGGTGCAAGAAGAGAAATCATCAAAGTAGATGCATCTATTCCCTGCCCTGATTCTCCAAATCCTTTGAGAAAACTTGTAAGTGCCCAGATTCCTCAATTTCTGCAATGCTGTCCACAGCAGTAGACAGAAATGTAAGAACTGGAGTTTTAGAAAAGTGGACTTTTCCGAACTAATTTGACTTGTGGTCAGATTTCGGGTATATTGTGTAGCCAGTACCTCCATCCTATCTCGGGTAGTTTTCAGAAGGGTCCCTGTTTGAAGTGGAGACTGTGGGTGAGGGGAAGCAGTGGTCAGGTCGGTCAGGAAGTGGGCTGGGCCAGTGGAGGGGAAGCGGTGGACGGGGCTTGCAGGTAGGTGGTGGAAGCAAATGAGGATGGGTCTGCTCTGTAAGGGGTCCAACTGTCCTGTCTGCGCCCTCTGCCTTCGAATACTATATGCCTTCTGTACCAGTGCCAGCCAATACAGGCTGTGATTTCCTTGGAATCTCAAGGCAGACATGGTTGCTGCTCCCACTTAAGCAGCTAAAGGACAACTGTCCTGTGTCCCGGCCCTGATCCCTGAGACCTGGGTTGATCTTGAATCAGGACTTGTGTGGGGTGATGGGAGAAGCCCACCACAGCTTAGTGATGTGGGGAGAAGATGTTGGGAGGTTCTTTAGAACCCAATTTCCTTCTGGTTTTTGGAGAGGGGAGGGGCATTCTCAAGTGGGGTTCAGGTGTCTTAGCGACCCTTTGGTGATACATAGCTTTCCGAGGCCAGACGGCACAATGCCAGGATCTTGCCATACCAGGGATGCCCTGACCACCCTGCCAGATCCTGGAGGTGGAGAGAGGCCATGTGCTTCCAGGCATGAACCGGGCCAGGCATGGGCCCTAGCTCCAGCTCATCTGCTAATCTTACTGGGGACTGACCCTCGCTTATGGGGACACAGTAAAACATTTCTACTAGAACATCCCCGCAGGGTCTGGCCTGCCTGTCTTCCCGGTCAGACAGTCCAGAGTGCGGGCAGAGAGCCAGTTACAGGCGCCTCCCACTTGGGCTTTTCCAGCTTGCTGGCAGGCAGTCCTGGCCTATGTTTCTGCTGAGGCAGGTGGGCCCCTGGGGTCTGACCTCTGCCCCCTGTCCTTCGGCAAGGCCAGTTGTCAAGGAGATGACAGGATTGAATTCCGAGTTAAGAGAACCAATCTTGTCTGTCTCATTTGATCTCCATGCTCTTCCTCCTGCTTTCCCTTCTTCACTTTCTCTCTCTCTTTCCTCTCTCCCTCCTCCCATCCCCCCTCTCTCATGCACGCACACACACACACACACACACACACACACACACACACACGCGCGCGCGCATGCACACACACACACACAGCTGGGAGAAGATGAAGATGGTCGGTAATTTTCTAAGTGGTAGCCCAAGTCGTATTTTATTCGCAGGAGGTCTTTCGCTGGCATGTTTATTTTGGAAACGTCTGCTCGCTTCTCCGCTTTGCATGAGTTACACCATACCGCCTATCAAGCAACTCACCTATAGATATCCCAGCTGAGGGAGATTCTCTTTCTTCTGATTGTAAAAAATAAAGAAAAGGGAAATGAATAGGCCCGGCCCCCTGTTAACCACAGCTGGGTCCCCAGGTCTCCTGGGTAGGGAAAGCACATTATGTCAGCTGCAGACAGCGCTGGGATCTCTTCCACACTTGGTCCAGATAATGCTAATGTTGGGGCCTGAGATGCTCATCTAAATTTTTTCATCAAAAATGAAAACTGTTAGCGTTTGGGCACAGACAAAAATCGCAGGATTTCATGGGACCAGAGTGATAGCACAGGAGTAAGGCATTTGCCTTGCACATAGCCGATCCAGGACCAACCTTGGTTCAATCCCTGGCATCCCATATGGTCCCCTGAGCCAGAAGCAATTTCTGAGTGCATGGCCAGGAAGAACAGCTGAGTGTCACAAGGTGTGGCCCCAAAAGCAAAAATAATAATAATTAAAAACATTTTTTTTAAATCGCAGGGTCTTATGTGTGCCTTGAGAGTAAATGGTCATGAGTTGAACTCTCTGGTGTCTAACATGAATATGATCCTAGCAGTTTCATTGTTTGAGTCAGGCAGTTCTGCTCTCTGTGATTCCCAGAACCACCAAAGAATTCTGGCCACACTACAGCCAAATGAGTGTGAATACCACAAAAAAGGTTATAAATGTCCAGCGAATATCAGAACAGAAAAGATGCACGAGTCCCAAGGCAGGAAGTGTGATCTTCAGCAAGTACAATCACTAGAGCTAAAGACCAGCAAACTTCGATGAGCAACTGATGCTTGATGTACAAGTATTGCAACCTGATGTGTGACCCCCAGCAAGCTAGATATGTATGAGCACCACAGCCAGTCATGCGTGTGATCCCTGGACCTTGCAATCACAGAATTTTGAACAACAATATGAAGGAACAGAGAGCAGAGGAGGGGAAGATATAAAAATATGAGAGAGTATGGAAGGTGGGTGCTTGTCTTGTATATAACTGTCTTCAGTTTGTTTTCCAGCACTACCCATGGAACCCAAGCAGTGCCTGGGTCACTCCTGAATACAGAGTTGGGAATAACCACTGAGTGTGTTAGGACTGACTCCACCACCTGAAAAAAGAAAAAAAATGAAAGTAAGGGGGAAAAAAGAAATAGGGAGAGAGATGGGGCCGGAGAGATAGCATGGAGGTAAGGCATTTGCCTTTCATGCAGAAGGTCATCGGTTCAAATTCCGGCATCCCATATGGTCACCCATGCTTGCCAGGAGCAATTTCTGAGCATGGAACCAGGAATAACCCCTGAGCACTGCCAGGGGAGAGAAAGAGAATGAAAACACTTCCATTTTCTGGACAAATCTGCATGTGGTACTTCATGATCCTCTTTGGACACCACTTGAGGAAAGGAAATACACTTATGAAACTTTGCCCTCAGGAGATCTTAGCAACTGACTTCATAATTTCTAAAGCAGGAGATCATGTGATGCCCACACTCAGGGTGCAGATTCATAGTCTTCAGGTGGTTGCTCAGGGTGGAGTTCACAAGGACAAGATCCTTTTCTGTTCACCTGTTAACAAGTCTTCTGGAGCAAGTGTCCATTTTCCATTATCCAAATATTGCAAAGCTCAGAGGCAAATTTTTATTTTTGTTTTTGGGTCACACCCAGTGGTGCAGAGAAATCACTCATAGCATATTTCCACTCCTGGGATGCTGGGGATTGAACCAAGGTTGCCTATGCGCAAGGCAAGGTAAACACACTATCCCTTGTGCTATTGCTCCAGCCTCCCAGAGGCAACGTTTGGATTTGTGGCGGACAGCCACAAAAATGGTTCAGAAGACTGCCCTAGGAAACTGCCAGCAAAGGGACACCCCAACTTGGTTGTCTCCATTCAAGCATTCTAGGAATATCTTTCTCCTCTCAGTGGAGAATTTTCCAAAATGTATCTCCAGGGATTGTCAAGAATACAAACCTTAGGGGCCCAGGAGATAGCATGGAGGTAGGACGTTTGCCTTTCATGCAAAAGGTCATCGGTTCGAATCCCGGTGCTCCATATGGTCCCCCGTGCCTGCCAGGAGCAATTTCTGAGCATGGAGCCAGGAGTAACCCCTGAGCACTGCCGGGTGTGACCCCCCCCAAAAACAAAGCAAAACAAAACAAAAAAAGAATACAAACCTTCCTTATCCCAAGATGCCTCGTAGTCACACAGTGATGATCAGCCAACAGCAGCATGATTCTCATGCGCTTTCTGAGGCAAAGAAAACATCTCCTCTGGGGCAGGGACTGGCCTCTTGGTTCTCAGGCTCTTACAGCCTGGCCAGATTCCTTGTAGCAAAGGTTGAACACCAAGGTACAGCAACCCCAGAAATTGGCTTATATTGCCTCTCCTCACTCATTTCTTTATTCTCTGAAATCTCTGCACAGACCTGGCATGTACAAAAGCTGCAAGTCTCTCTCTCTCTCTTCCCCTCTCTCTCTTGAGGAGGGGAAAACTTTTTTAATATATTTTTATTTAAACATCTTGATTACAAATATGATTGTAGTTGAGTTTCAGTCATATGAAGAATACCCACCATCACCAGTGCAACCTTCCCATCATCAATGTCCTAAATCTCCCTCCTTAAGGAGGGGCAAACTTTTTTTTTTTTTTTGGTTTTTGGGGCCACACCTGTTTGATGCTCAGGGGTTACTCCTGATTAAGTAATCAGAAATTGCCCCTGGCTTGGGGGGATCATATGGGACGCCAGGGGATTGAACCGAAGTCCTTCCTTGGCTAGCATTTGCAAGGCAGACACCTTACCTCTAGCGCCACCTCACCAGCCCCGAGGAGGGAAAAACTTTAATGCAATTAAAATTGATAGTGGACTCCATGGAGCTTCTTTTTTTTTTTTTTTT